>RAQS01000249.1:0-29276 GCA_003698115.1 Aspergillus sp. HF37 | reverse complement strand
TTTTTTTTTTTTTTTTTTTTTTTTTTTTGCGCTGGAGTTGACAGGGATGCCCTAATTCATTTATTTCCGTGTGGGCCGAATCTAATGTACTTCATACATCACATCGCCTAAGTCCGTTACAACCAAAGCCTTCAAATTGACGAACATGCTCCCACACCGGCCAGCGAGGCCCGCCAAGGAAATCGGAAACCCAAATAAGAAGAGGGAGCCACCCAATGGTAGCCGAGGTGAGTGCACTTCTATTCCCTTGTCACTTGCATTGGTGATGCCATAGATTAATCTGCGATTATAGCGTGACTTCTTCACTCTCCAAGCCACCTTCATCGGCTGGCCGCTCTCTATGATTATGACATTGTTGAGCCGCAATGTCGCAGACTCTGGCGACGCATCTTCGATCGGGACCGTGGATTCCCTGCGGGCTCTACGGGTAGCCTTGGATCAGGTGGAGGAGACAGATGGATACTGGCACAAGGCGAGTGCGTCCGCTGTGGCGAAATTAGAAAGTTGGGACGAACAGAAGGCGCATTAGGAAAGGTCGAAGTGCAGCAACTTGAACCTGCTACTACGTAGTAGCTGGGCCATTGTCTGTGGAGGACGCGACCATGCTCAAAAGCAAAAGGCCAATTTTGGTGGTTCTTCAGGTTCAGATGTTTTTGGTTTCCGGGGTTGTGCTGGTATGTACTGTCCTCGAGTCTTGCTTCATGTTGCTGATTGCGACGATGCCGCAAAGGCAACGACTTACTATGTCCGTCTCTTTTTCCAGTTCCTGCAGGTTCGTCTCGTTCCCTGAAACCAATGGACGACTTGAGCTTACAATAGCACCAGGGAGACGGCCCCCTCGACACCGGAGTGCGTTTACTCCCGTTTATTGTGTCCATGGTCGTCTTCGCCCTGCTGAACGGGGCTCTCATGCCGAAGCTGCCGTACATCACACCGTGGCACGTTATTGGTAGCGGTTTGGTTGTCGTCGGCACTGCTCTGATGTGTACGTCCTACAATCCCCTGCAAACTACTATCTAGGCTTTCTGAACAGTCCATGAATTGAAGATACCGCCGACGTCGATACTTCCAATGCCAGGATATACGGCTACACCATCCTCGTCGGCTCCGGAGCTGGTTACGCCGCAGATTACCGATGCGATGAGCTATGTCTGGTTTTTTTTTTTTTTCTGGTTGCTGCGGCATTTAGCTTTTTGATGACGCCGCCATTGGGGGTGAGTTGTGCCTCGTCTGGCTGTCTTTATTGAAGATTACTGACTGGGCGGCATAGAAAACGAAGTTGAAGGGTGGTTCCTGAGAACCTGTCTAAATATTTAGTATTCTATATACCATCAACGTCATGCTTACCACCCCTTCCACGGCACCCAAGTCTCCCTCACCACGTCCTGCTCGTCCACTACATAATACACAAAGTGCGCCGCGGCCGTGATGCACGCATGCTGACAGAAGAGCTGTACCTTGTCACCGACGCGGAACGACTCAGCTACACTCCCACCCTCCGTCCCATTCAGCCCTAGAATTCCATGTTCCTGCGCCACTCGCACAACACTCCACCGCGGCCGGTCCGCCACCCGCCCGTACCCGGGTGTCTCACTGGTTTCCTTGGCGAGAGCGATCGTCCCGGCGTTTATGAGCGCCTCGTTCCGCTCGGGGTAGACGCTGCAGACCTCGGCGACGACGCGGACGGCCTGCTGGGACTCGCTGACGAGCCCGGTGGCTACCTGCTGGAGGTCGTTGGCGGGGAAGTTTCCTGTGCTCGTCAGAACCGGAAAGAGAAAGAGCAGTAGAACGTGGCCGAAACGCAGGCATACCAGCATGTAACTCCACCTCCATATTCTCGGGCATCGCGCCTATCTCCCTGACCACATGCGCAGTCGGAGTCGAGCCCACCGACAGAACAACCTTCCGCCCGGACTCCGACTTCACATTCTCCGCCGCCTTCACCACGCCCCCCAGCTCCGTCTTCAGCACCCCCGCCGCCGCCTCCGTCGTGCGACATCCATACGAATGCCCCGCGTGACAGTAGAACCCATACACGCTGGCCACCGGCGACTCCTCCACGCGACGGACCAGTTTCGGGAGCGCGGGCGACGAAGTCTCCATTCCGGCGCGGTGCGACCCGACGTCGATTTTGATGAACACGTCCCAGGACACGGCCGCCGCGGCCGGAGTGGACCTGGCGAAGTCTTCCAGGTGCTGGATCTGGGCTTCGTTGTCGACCATCAGCAGGATTTTGAGGGATTGGCGGAGCTGGGTGAGCTGCGGTAGGGCGCTGGGGTAGATCGGGAGGCCGTAGAGACACTGCGTTTGTCAGGATATGATGTACATAGCACATTTCGTATAGGGTATGTATGGTACTTCGTCTAGGATGCCCTCCTTCGCCAGAGGAAGCGCGCCCCGAATCTCAGCCAGCGTAGACGCGACAATCCGCCGATGCGAGCCATTTCCCAGCATCATCCTGGTGACCTCAACTGACTGGTGCCGTCAGCATATGCGACGAGTGTTCAGGGACTACGAACCTTGAGAGTCTTGACATGCGGCCGGAATGTAATGCCCAGTTGCTGTACATCCTGCAGCAGGAGCTGGATGTTCCTTTTCAAGACGGGCTTGCTCAGGACCAGGGACGGGGTGGGAAGTTCAGTGGCCGGACGGCCGATGAAGGAGCTGGGAGAGAAGTCCATTGTGAGTAGGAGGCAGGATGTAGAAGGAATAGAGGAAGAGGCCTGAATATAAAGCGGCCGAGATGCGGGGAGCCATCCCACGACGCCCCCCACTCATCCCGCGCACAGTTATCTTATCGGATCTGGCTCGGTGGGGGTATGCCAGCCCTAACTTGTTTGAAAGCAGATGCTTCCTCTTTCTGCTCTCTCTATACGAAATGGCTTGTGACCTACTCTTTAGTAGTATGTCAATCTCAAGCATGTTGTATGGAGTTCATGGAGTATGTCGAATTACAGAACAGACAAGATATTGAAGCTCAGAGCAGAGTCGCTACTTCACCTATCCCCGATCGAAAAGAATAGGGAAAAAACATACAACAGACAATATAAATATGCCGGCTAATTATTGTCCGGCCACTCTGGTGCCATCCTACCTGCCCGATCAGGTTTAGTCTAGTCGCTTCTCTGTGCCTTCCGCGCAAGCAGGTGGTTTCTTCCGTCCTCTCCAAGTCAGTCAGTCAAACAAGATTTTTCCTGCTTCAGACGCTTGAACACGAATATGCTCATTTTATGTTAGTTAAGTGCTGACACGAGGTTCTGGATTTCGAAAGTACTTGAGATGTACTGGGCCTCGTATTTTCTGCGGGTCGCAAGCCACCGTAAGCAAGGATTAGACCCAGCACTGCCTCCCCCGTCTCGTATGGGCCAGAATTCTTCCGTTATCAATGTTCAGTCGGTCCTTATCCCTTTACCTAGCTGAGACAACCCTCACAGCAACACGAGCAGCTCTTCGACGTCAAAATACCGGTGCTGTACCATTATGAAATGCCCTTTTAAGGCATTCAGCTCGAAACGTTGTGGTAGCGGTGGTGTTCAGACGACCGATCATGATGACCCGCCTCTATCGCCTTCCGTGAAGCAGACATTCTCCCAACCAACCCTAATACCGGGGTTTTATGGATATTTCCCTACCAAATTCAGCATACACTTCGCGGGGCCCAGCCGCGATGAAAAGAAGACGAACTCCTTGCTTCTGGCAACGTCGGAGAACAAAAAGCAACACACGCCGTTCTACGCCGTCTCGTTCTACAAAACATTAGCCAAACATCGAATCACGCTCTACTCTGGGCCGACCAGCCGATCCGCGCCTCTCGGCCTCGCGGGGAACGAGAAGTACTTTCACCCTGAGTCAATTCTGGCACTACCCCCTCCTGCTCGTGCTCCGGCTCCTAAAGAAGCTGTAGAAGGAAAGACGACCGATACCAAAGCCACAACCCAAGTCGAACGATTGAAAGAGCACAGCAGCATCACGACCCGAAGAATCACATTCCGCGCTATGGTTGGCCACCAGGCAGTCGAGACCTTTGAGCTGCGGTCCGGCAATGTACTCAAAGACAAAACGTGCAACCACACATTAGTGAGGATCAAAAGAGGCGGCGCCGCCAAATCTGATAGTCCGGGCGGCGAGGAAGAGGTCATCGGCACATGGACCAACGAGATAAGAACCTCACTGAAGACAAAAGGCCAGGAGAATGGGATCCCGGACACCTGCAAATGGGGTACTTTCCAGTTTCATGGGAGTGGAGCGACTGGCGAGCTGGGCCAGTATTGGACGCTGATGGCTGTCATGACACTACTGCGAATGCTTGAAGGACAGTTGCGGGCGTTAGACATGGTAGTTCAACTGGGCACAGCAGCAGGGGAAATAGTTAGTATAGGACTCGATATAGCAGGGGTTTAGACTGACCCGAGTTTTCAAGCAACGTATTTCCTCTCTTAGTGATGGCGCTTTCATCTTTCCTGCCATGTCGATGGTTTCAATGCCTCAATGAGATTTACTGGGCTTGACAGATATACTTCCCAGATCAAGGCTGTTCCTCGACAATAAATGAGCATAACGGCTCAAATTTTGGTGAAAACTTCCGATTCTGTCGTAACCGCGCACCCAGTATCAGAAACGCGTCGCCTAGGAACGTTGCCTCGGAGAACATGGAGACATGGAGATCCACGGAATCCACGGAGATCTCTGATTGACGACTTCAGGCTTGATAGCGGCTGAAACCTTCATGTTCCGTGCTTTCTGTCCCATGGGTTCTGTTTCTCTTTCCAATTACCTCCCAATATCCAGTGCTGTCGTTGATACCGTTATTTACTAGTCACGGGGCTGCACCCCCTGAGCCTCGGCATCTGTAGGTTAACACTTCAACTTTCCGGCTTGACATCTGTGTATCTTTGGGCAACCGCGGTTTCTTCTACATTTTCAACCTCAACATCAATCCTACTAGAAATCGTCCAAGCTATTGTCAACAATAGCCATTCTGGATACCGACACCATGCCCAAAGCGCAAAAACAGCCACGTCGATTCCTTGCATCTTGCCGGCTATGTCGCTCCATGAAGCTCAGATGCAACGGAGAGCAGCCGTGTTCTAACTGTGCTATTCAGCGTGTCACTTGCGAGAAGGAATCTCGCAGTGGGACTCCTGCGGCTGCTTCAATCTCAAATTCCTCACCTCAGCCTTCGAACCAGATGTCCAGTGACGAGAATGTTTTCGCACGCCTGCAGAGATGGAAGAACTCGTTCTCCAGAACCATTGCGCAACTGAACGGCGCGACCCATTAGATGAACCTGGTCCGACATCGGATCCTCCATCTTACATCCCCGAGGGAGAAGCTGACGCCAAGTGGCTGGAGGGCGTTGGTGCCCGCGATGCCTCGGTGGTGAGTCTTCTCACCTTCTGTGTGCGATATTGATTATTGAAAGCTGCAAAGATTTCAGATTGGTCGAACGAGATTTCATTTCGAATCATATCCCTCGATGAGGCCCTCCGTTCAGACACGATTGGCGATTCGGCTACCACCAACGCGGTCCATGGCTGTGCGGATGTGAATGCTTGGCTCCCACCCAAGGACGAGGGTTCTACTATGCTTGAAATTTACGCGAATCATGTTGCGTTCCTGCACCATGTGGTTCACGTACCGTCTGTTCGACGCGTCATGGACGATTTGTACTACCAATTATCCCTCGGATTTAACCCTAAGCCAAACCATGCTGCACTACTGCTGAGTATTTTTGCCAGCACGGCTTACATGATGAGCTCTAACACTACCGGCTTACATTCCCTGGGCCAGCAGTATGCCAAAAAATGTGCCTTCGTATGGAGCAAAGCGGCACTCAACCTCTTCGAACACTCCAGCCGCAGCACCCAGGGTTCAATAGAAGACATCCAGGCAGCCATCTTTCTGTCCTTTGTCGTTTTCAACTTCGAAGGGTATACAATGAGGTTCCGACTACTGAGCAGTCGCGCTCTGACAATGGCGCGAGACATTTTCCTGCACCGCATTGACGCGGAAGCCAACAGATGCCACGAGAGACATATAGAGCTTGAAATCAAAAGGCGTGTTTGGTATCATATTGTGTCCACGGACTGATGAGTTTGGTGTTCATTCCAGTGTTGCTGCCTATATTCCACTTGCTTCATGGTTTCAAAGAAACGTGTATTCTGACTTATCCAGGCTTCAGGCTCTGTCCGGGGGGGCACAGGAGGGAACATACCTGGTTCATCCTAAACATATGTGCGTCAATTATCCCCGTAACATCAATGATGTCGACCTCGACAATGACAATCAAAGCCGCGATCCCCGTCTGTCCCAACCAACTAATATGACCTATTCTCTGTTGCGGATCCGTCTTGCAGAGATCTGTCGCACAGTAGTCGACGACTTTCTGCCATCGTTCTCAGACTGAGGACCTATGAGCTATAGCACCATCATTTTGCTAGATCAGAAGTTTGAAAAATTCATCCGCGATACTCCCTCTTTCCTTAACCTCAAAATCATGGGCCGTGGACAGGGTTGCGACATTGATCGTCAATTCCCTCACATGGTTTTTCAACGATACATCCTTGCCACCAGCGTCCACTCCCGCAGGTTCAAACTCCACCAGCCATTCCTATGCCGCAACTCGTGCAGAGGACGCTATGGACGCTATGAACTCTCCAGGAATGTCTGCCTGGAGTCCGCTCGGACAGTCATAGGCATCAACCACCAGCTGCAGAATGACACCACATTCCCCGATTCGGCACATAACAGACTTACCACCTTCCTCCACACCTTGTTCCTCGCCACCGCCGTTCTCGTGATAGACCTCTGCATTAACAAGACGCAGACCGCGGAATCCCATCATCTAGAAATTGCTGAAGCTTGCAATATGCTCAAAGCGGCCGAGACTTCTTCCCCGGTGGCCAGCCGTTTCCTGATATTCCTCACAGACGTTCTCCACAAGCACAGAGTTCAACTGTCGCTAGGAGAAACAATTCCTTCGCCGAAAACCGCTCCCACGTCAGAGCTTGCAATCTCTACTAGTACCG
Source organism: Aspergillus sp. HF37 (assembly GCA_003698115.1). Taxonomy (NCBI): domain Eukaryota; kingdom Fungi; phylum Ascomycota; class Eurotiomycetes; order Eurotiales; family Aspergillaceae; genus Aspergillus; species Aspergillus sp. HF37. The sequence goes on along the minus strand of RAQS01000249.1, from coordinate 22,248 downwards.
GTGGCCCCGAAGCGAATGCAAACCATACAACCCACGAGACAAATGACATTGAAGAACTATGGCGGGATCTCATTGACTTTGACAACCATGATGCGACGAGTTGGGACAATCTGTTTTCAGATCTAGATGCTAGGATCTGATATGCAAGGCGTTCTTGGACTGGTATTAGGCCTACATGTGAACAGATTCCCGTATACCCCTTGTTGTACGTACTACCTCGCTTAGCAGCCCGTTTGTCTGCTCGCTCCTATACAGCCCACAGACCTTCCTCTCCTCCGCCAGATAGCTTCAACATTTCCATTATTCTTTTTCATCTATCGTTTTCCATCCGTTTATGGTAGCTCCTCTAGCACAGCTATCATCGTCCCGACACAATATCTCCCTTGTTTGCTTGCATCAAACATTCCACAAACACCGCAATGCTCACCCAGAAGCGCAAAACTTTCAGCTCCTCGGCAAGCGAGCCTCCCCAAAGCTCGAAACGCGTCAGGTCGGGTCAGACGGGCTTCCATCCAAACGCACAACAAGCGGAGGACTTTGGTATCATCCTTCGGACCATTGACACGGTTTACACAGTTTTATGCTTTTTAGGCGGGCCAGGAGCAAGAACCCTAATGTAATGCAATGCCTTCGAACTCAGACATTCACTACACCTTGCCTATAGTGAATAATCGAGGTAACACTAATCTTGCTACCCCTAATCCCCAACTCTCTCCTTTCCCCAGTATCTTCTTTCTGCCAATCTCCTGGCCTATTCTACCCTTGATATATTGGCTCAACGCACACATTCGAAAGGTCCAAAGGACATTTAGGTTCGATAGGGATCGAAGGCCTAAAGAAGAGGGTCTCCAGAAGGGATACGGACCTGGCAAGGGTGAGAAACGAACGAGGTAAATCCCGGGGCCACGCGCAAACAATACAGCGCGAGTTCGACACTTACAACAGACTGTATATAGGATAAGAACACGAACAGGTGCCATTGCACCAGGAGAAAATAATGAATCTAAACGCAAGTTGCAATGCAAATTTCCGAAGGTGCCAACGCAGACCCTGACGAGTATCCTACATATGTTCCTGGGCGGAAATCATGGTAAGTTGTAATGACGAGAAGAAGCCAGAACACATGGGCAGCAAAACAAGCTGACAAATGGATGATACTAGCTTCCAAGTTTTGCTCGAAATAAACGGTGGAAGGAATAAGAGCCTTCAATGGTTCCTCCAATATCACTTTTCCCAGAGGCCGAGACGAGATCCAAGGTCAACTGACGCCGACGCCTATAAACGAGCAACGAGGCTCATAAATACCAAGAGCAACGTAACACCTTTTGCGAGGGTTCCTAAAGGATATGGTCTTTGTGTTGATACCATCGACAATCGCCTTTGACTACCAAAACGAGCCCTCCATGGGCTGGTGCTTTTCCCGCTGATATTCTGTGTCCCGGTCCGATTCTTCATGCGGTTACTCCGCGTTTTAGCCTGGCCTTGAAGAGACGCTCATCAGTGGAGATTGCGCGAAAGGCGCACAGAGTCTGTGGCTCGTCTGATACTCTATGGATGCAGACAACGGGGCCCATGTTGCTTGTATAAGTGGTATAGCGCAAAGTAAAACAACGGCCAACAAAGCATCGATGGCCCATGCCCACCTCGCATCGGGGCGCTCTGTGAGCGAGTTATATTCCCGACCCAGCGGCTGGGGGCAGAACCAGCTTCGCATTGCGCGAAGGCGAATGCTTAATGAGAAAGAGTGCCGGCTCATATCAGACATATGCATGCGCAGTGGGCGCATCGATCGACCTTGAGTTCAGAAAGCTGCCAGGTTCACGCCCGTCAGGTCACTCGCGCCAGAGCTTGGTGGGTCACAACCAAGAGTTGGTTCAGGCTGTGATAATGGAGAGACATTCCGGTCCCTTTTCAGATACATAAGCCACGTGTGCGACATGGCTCTTGGCCAGAGACCTCAGTTGCTTGTCAGCATTGACATTGTCCAGGGGAACTGGCAGTAACAGGAGCGCCTTGACGATTAGGTTCTGGATGATGTTTCTGGTGGCATGCCGTGTGTCTATTTCTACTGTACCTTCGCATAACGGATTGGAGGCATCTGATGAGGAATATGCTGCGTTTCCTCGCCTTTAACAAAGGGCTGTTTCGTATGTATTTATACCTGACATCGCCTCTACAGGGGCTTGACTTGAAACTAGATGCCGCAGGCACTATAGCAGATCAATAGGACTATGGGAGAAAATTGGCAGCATACATCAATCATTAACTCCTTGAAGACACGTCGCCGATGGTAGTTGTTCTTTGTTGCCTTGAGAATCTCGAGTATATTATGCAGCTGGCCGCCGCAATACTCTGGATGGCGACGTAACGACGAGTAAATACTTTCCCAGGTGAAGTGAGACGGTAGGCGGCCGTAATGAAGTCGAAGCTCTTAGGGCTATGTATCGGTTTATATTAATTTACGTTTATATTTTAGCCTAGCTTTTATAAATCAAAATCCATATCCGGTATGGTGTAGTGGTTAACATCGCCGTCTCTCACACGGCAGCCGGGGGTTCGATTCCCCCTACCGGAATTAGTTTTTTGTTTTTGTTATATTCTTCTACCTACCTACTACTACCTACACTTTTCTTGCCTTCAACAACACCAAACAAAGTTTTAATTTTTAAATGCACTCTTTTTAACTTCGTCATATTCCACATATTGCAGGGAAAAACAGCCTGCCAATTTTCGAGAGGTTTAGAACTCGATCAGCATCACCTGACCCCAGCCTCGCACTATTGCATCGACTAACTCCAATTCTTCCGGCCCTCGCCATGTTCCGAAACAGCAAATAACCGCTAACATGTCCGGCCTCGAGCTTGCCGGCGTAGCAGCCAGCATCCTCCAGATCGCCGACCTCGGCGCGCAGCTCTCCGTCCAGCTGTGGACGTTCTGCCACAAAGTCAAGAATGCAAACGAGGACATCCAGGCTCTGTCGAACGAGGTCGCCTTGACGAGCAGCGTCCTGCGTCATTTGGGCGACAGCCTCGAGCAGGACCGCCAGGGGGAGCTGTATTCCCCCGGCGCATTGACAACGGCCAACCAGGTCCTGGAAGAATGCAGGAGTGTCTTCCAGCAGATTGGAAGTGCGGTTGAGGATCCGGGTAAGGATTCGGGGAAGGGGGTTTTTCGTCGAGCGGCGAAGAGAGTCGGGTTCGTGGTCATGGAGCCGCAGCTGGATGCTCTCAGGGGTAATCTGGATAGACTGAAATCCACGATGCTTCTGATGCTCAATGTGATCATGTATGCGGGGCAGGTGCGTGGGTGAGTAACCCCCCTGACTGGGTTGTGTGCTCGTGTGTAACGATGGCAGTCGGCATGAATCGAGTATCCTCCAGGAGCAGCGGGAGCTGATCCAGACACTGATGGAGGAGAAACGTGTAAACGACAAGCGTTTCCGACAACTCACAGAACGACTCGAGTCATGCAGTGATTCCGATGAGGAGACATTGACAGAGGAACGCGAACCTCCTTCGAAAGAACTAAGAAAATACTGCCACTTGATTGCGAGAATGCTATCGGACATCGACGCTTGCAGGTCTGATCTCGAGTTTGCTCGATATCGCAGAATGACAACCGATATTTTCGATATGAATGCCGTGGAACTCGAACATTTCGAGTCGACGCACGGTCGCAAGGCCGTTGACTTTATTAGGAGTCGGGTGTCTCAGCTTTATGATGGGTATGTTTCTGTTGCCTTTTAGCTATATGGCTAATGTGAGCAGACCTGATCTACCCCTGCTCACGGATACTCGGAAGTCTGCGTGGAACAGTCAAGGTTATAGCAGCGATGACACTCGCTACCGACAACGCCATCGTTTGGACCCCGGTATGCCTGAAAGTGAAACCTATAGCGTGATCGAAGATCGTATCCGCCCCATACCAATGCCCGTCGAACTGCGCTCCAGAGCACGCAGCCACGCTCTGCCCCCTTCCCTGGTGCTGAACGACGAGCGTTCAGATTTGGGACCACCTGGACAGGAATATGCCGAACTATCGTTATCGATGATGAGTCAGAGGGTACGCATTCTGCTTCGACTATTGACCGTTTATTTTAACCATTACTCTGTAGGACAAGCGGGGGGGTACGCCTCGAATATCGACTCGTTGATATTTGAATGGACTACCCTAGGGGAGGGAGAAGTTGGCCGTGCTTTTCCCAGGCTCAAGTCAGAAGATATTGAAGATATTTATTATTAGATCTCCTTAAAGCTTACTGGAATTGTATCTAGCCGTTCTTTCCTGCTATATGCTCGGATGCTGGTACATATTTGTTTCAGAATTGGACAATGTCATTGGACTAGCCTTGTGACGGAAAGCGTGCAGGCTAGAGTCGGCTACTGCTGAACGATCAAAGGAATTGGTCTTGAATTTATCTGGAGTATTTCGCAATATGAGCTTGCTGCTACTTTGTTTCGTGTGTTTCAACGTCGCCGTTGTCCTAGCAATAGTCAGCATGAATCACGACAATATATTCAGACATACCATCGTTCGGCGGTACGTGATCCCAACGTTAATCCCACTCTTTGAATCGTACGGGAGCGGGGCGGTATAGTTGTAGGTCGGCTTCATTCCCTCATAAGTCTCACTGACAGCCTCCAGAATGCCATGACCGGCCGAGCACTGGATGCTCGAGTCGGTGAGCGGAACAGGCCACTTAGCCTCGTACCCCGAGGTATCGCCGCTGGACAAAGGTCCGGGGTGAGTCTGGTTCATGAAAAGGTTGCTCGTTTCAACCTCCCAGTTGATATAGCCCGTTTTCTCAGCGAGGAAACTGAACAAGTTCGCTCCGCAGTCCCAGCGGCCCAGCGATGGTAGCCCCCAGTTCGCGGAGAGGGAGGCAATCACCGAGTAAATCGTGTAGAAAGTATCGTCAGTATTGCCCCTCATAAGCTCCGGGACCGCACCGCCCAGCAGGAAACTGAACACGCGGTTCTCAATCTCGTAGGTATCGCTCTCGTCGAAGGTGAGAAGAATCAGAGTGTCTTCTGTAAAGTACTCATTCTCAAGAAGCTCGGAGAGGAAGTCGAAGGTCCAGGCGCCGGCGAAGGTGATGTTGGTATCGTGGGCGTCGTTGGTCATGTTGGGAGTGATGAACATGTGCTGGGGCAGCCTTTGGTTGTGAAGATCCTCGTAGAAATTGTCAAAGTCCTTGATCAGGCCGAGCCGGTCCTCATCGTTGGCGACCGAGTCAAACAGCACGAGAGGATTGTGCTTACGGACGTAGTTAGGTGGTCCTATGGGCGGCCATCTGCGGCCCTGGAAGCCAGTCGACGGCATACCCTCCTGGTACTCGCCCCAGGTGACTCCGTTGGTGTCGAACAGGTCCGCGATTGTCGACACGTTGGCAGGAACCTCGTTGACCTTGTCGTTGTCCATGCCAAAGGTGTCGCCACCGGCCGAGGCGCAGTAGTTTGGCTCCGACGGGTGGGTAACCGCCCAGTAATTGTTCAGGAGCACTCCCTTCTCGGCCAGCTTGGAGAGATTGGGGTCCTGAGCGGCGGTGGTGTAGTCCTAATTCATTCAGCTTCATTGCCCTACGCGACTGCGCGTACCAGAAACTTACGACATTCTCGAGCCATATGTTGACAAACCGGTTGAATGCAAGACCCTCGACGTGCGAGACCGGCGAAGTGGGCTTGAGAGTGGCCTGGGCCTGCATGGGAGACCATGCAGCGGCCAGGGCCACAGCGCTCAGAAGGGCGACGAGGGGGCTTCCGGCGGCCATAATGGTTAGTTAGTATTGACGGGAAGAGGGTGGTATTTCGGAGCGGTGGGGAACGAACGCACAATAAATAGTAGCCCGACAGACCACAGACAACCAAAGGCTAAGCAATCCCCTCTCCGGGAAGCTGCGGCCTTCCGACTGTGACATATTTTTATTCCTGCAGGAGCAAACAGCTGCCCAGCATGGAAGGCACGTGTCGACACCATGGCCTTGGATGGCCGAAGCTTGGCCCGCTAAGCCGGACGAGTGGGTCCCGATTAGCGGATAGAAGCGGGGCTGGCTGCTGATTGGCGGTCTTGTCCCGCCGTGCTGGAGTACGGTATGCGGACGTGCTAGCATGGTATCACGGGCTGCTCCTGTTATTACAATATAGAGGAAGTGTTGATTCTGACGGCGCTTTCGATGTACCACTGTACTTGTAGACATGGTATTCTTCCGGTTGTTTGGCTGCTCTGGACGATTTCGAGACGTGTGTTGCCTATTCTGGTTTTCCTCCGCCCCCGCTCTGGCTCTGTAAGAACCCTTGACTACGCAGTAGAGGACGGACAACAGCCGGAGGCCGGTATTGCTCTAACCTCTCTAGTCTTTACTGGGTAGAATGCCCGGGGCATGTCTGTTCGTTGCTGAAGACGACGCTTGTTTAAGCTCAATCAACTCGCCCTACGAGGGATGTATTGCTGACTAGTTCTGGACCATGTACACTTATGAAGTATGTGAGCAATGGAGCCATTGGTGTCGGTCCAAGTGCATGGAATCAAAATTGCTGCCGTCGTTTGCATGCTATGGCCTCGGGGACGGGTGTAGTCTTGATCAGCCAATGTATAGCCTCGGCCCAGCACCTCACAGATCACTCAACCAGGAATTCGATAGAAACTCAAAACACTCGTTTTTGTTCAGTTAACACGTATCTATATATTGCCCACTGGCGATCTAAGAAAATGACTTGGCCTCTCCCTCCTTGAGCTTGCCGGCACCAACCAGCCGCTTGGTCTCCTCGACATACACTCCCTTAACAGCGCCGGCATCCTTGCCCGCTGCGGTGAGGCGCTCAGCCAAGGCAGCAAGCTCCTCAGCCTCAATCTTGCCCGCGAGGATATCAACGTCCGTAAGAACAGAGTCGACCTGCACCGCAGACGGCTCGCCAGACTCGGCAAAGTAGTTGACGTCCTTGACGGAGCCCTTAAGAACACGCTTGTTCTTCTTAGCCGCATTCTTAGCCGCGTCCTTGGTCTTCCTGTTCTTCTCGCGCTCAACCTTAGCGGTCTCCTCGGCTTCCTTCTTGCGCTGCTCCTCCTCCACGCGGGCCTTCTCCTTCTCCTCGGCCGCGCGCTTCGCCTCCGCCTCACGCTCAATGCGCTTCTTGTCCTTGCCGGCGCGAGCCTGCTGGCGGAACTTCTTGATCCGCTCGTCTTGCGCGAGACAGTCGTCGACCAGCTTGCGCACACGGCCGGTATCCTCGGCCTTGCGCTTGCGGCGGGCGTTGGCATTCTTCTTCTCGGTATGACGCTTCTGGTCGCGGTTCTCATTGTCGTCCGGCACATCCTCATCGAGGTACTCAAAGGTACGCCAGCTGTCGATGTTGTACCAGAAGTTGTAGAACGTCTCGACATCATCCTGGCTGCTGTTCTCATCGCCTAGCATGGGCACAGGCTGAATGTTGGAGAAGCGAGCCTCAGACTCGAAAACAGGGCCCCAGGTCTTGAAGAAGCCGCGCTTGGCAACCTCTTTCTTGGTCGGCGGCTCGACATCGGCCATCTCGTCGACGGAGTCGAACTGACGGCGCTTGGCAGGATCCTGGAGAATCTCGTGGGCCTTCTGGATGCACTTGAAGAAGCTGTCGTTCTCGTCGCGATCGCCCATGGCCGCCTTCTTGTCGGGGTGATGGCGCAGCACCTTCTTGCGGTGGGCACGCTTGACCTGCTCGGGACTCGCGCGCCAGCGGTGTTTGCTCAGGCCCAGGACGGCGTAGTGATCTTGGCTCTGTAAACAGTCAATACCTTGCCAACCGTAGGCCGCTTACGCTTCGACGTACCTTCCAGTCCTTAGCCTCACGGGTCAACATGCCGGGGTCTTCGGGTTCAGAGATTTCATCATCGCCCTCGTCCTCGGTCTTCTTGACGTTGTGCTGGGCCTGGATCCTGTCGTCTTCGGAGAAGGTGCGGTGGTGGCGCTTCTAGAGGGGAGTCAGCGTGAACAATAGGCGAAGGCTGGATACCAATTGAACTGGGAACACAACGGCGACACAAAAAAGACATACCCGACGAGCATGGGCCAAGAAGTGAGGGCCAACGGGCTCCAGGGTCCGCTGGGTAGTGCTGGACAAGGTGCCGACGGCTTTAAAATCCTTGTCAGCACTCCATCCGCCGGGCAGGGATGGGAGAGTGACGTTGACAACTTGGGCAGTAGGCATTCTGCGTTGAAGTCGGCAACGAGCACCGGGTTCTGCTTTGAGAGGAGGAGGGTCGAGGTGGTGCTTGGAGGAAGAAAAGTGAAGGCCTTTTTTTTCCGTGGTGTTTTTCTGCCGGCTCTCACCGCCCTTATCGTCTTGTCTTCCCTGCAGTGTCCGATGGCTTCGTCTTCGCTCTTCTCCAAGGATTCTAGACTCGTTTTGATCTCGTTGTATGATGCGTTTATGAATCGCGCACTGTGCTTCATCTGACCTCCAACTTACCACCAACCGAACCTCGATCTCATATTTACCAACCAATCTCCTCCAACCCAACCGAAGCCGAAGTCACCGCATACTATACCTGATATAAGATGACTACTCAGGCTCTATCAGCTCGAGGCGCCTACCGCAGCCTTCTCCGCGCCGCCCGGGTCGCATTTCAAAGTCAGTCCAGTGCCCCTCCACCCCACGGAGATAGCCAGGACCGAACACTGACAATCGTGAGTCCAGACGACGCAAGAGTCCTCAGCGCAGCTCGGCAGGAAGCGCGCCAAAAGTTCGACAGCCATCGTCGTGAGGGCGTGGATACGCCAATGCAGATCAGACATGCGATGGAGGTGGCGGAGATCCTGAGACGTAACCTCGTGCAGGGGGCTCGAGACGAGGCGAATGAGGCTGGGAGATGGGGTATGTGTCGCTTCTTTTACGTTATGTTGATGATGGATGTTTTGGAAGGAGGCTAATTGTTGCAGAGCTGCGCATCCACGAGGATATCGAACGCGGCGATAATGACTCGGTCAAGATCGGGGGAAGGAATGTGAAGGTTGATAAGCCTTGTTCGTCATGAACATTGCTCTCGAGAGAAACAAGCCTTGGTTGATCGGATCGCTGTACTATAGCCAAGCGGGAACTGGGATATTGCGTATACCCAATTTTGGATTCATTGGCGTCTTAAACGGGTATTGATTGGAATAGATGTAAAATAGACCTAACAACGCCGTCCACTGTCCGCTCCTGATAAGCCATCCCTTTCCCAACACGAAGATGAAACTAATCACCATCCAAACTCGTGTACTGGACATCGCCGCTCCCCGGGGGTGGAGCGACTGCGTAACTGCGAGGTCTGGGCTCCTCCGGCGCAACAACCTCACCGGCACCAGTGATAGCCTTCCTCTCCGGGCCAGGGGCCCCAGTAGCTCCCACAGTCTGCCGGCCCTCTTGAGCGTTCTTCAGTCGCTCCTCCCGGTCCAAATTATCTAGAGGCTTAGGCTTCCCCCATCGTACCCGCAAAGGACAGCCTTGGACAATAGCCTTGCCCTGACAAGCCTTCGCAGCCTCCTCGGCCCTGTCACGGGCGGCATAGTTGACAAAAGCGCAATGCGAGCGATGCGAGCAGATCAACGAGCGAAGTTGCCCAAACCGCGAGAAGAATTCCCTCACTGCATGCTCTGGGAGATCATCCTCGACACCAGTGACAAAAAGCGAGGTGACATTCGGATCGGCCGGAGGGAGGATATCCTCTGCGGACGGCGGGACCTGCGCAGTACCAGGAAATGGCCGGCGTCCTCCACGGCCACTTCTCGCTCCACCTCGACCAGGAAGTGGTGTCCCTCGCCGACTTTCGCTCGTCCGAATTGGACCCGGTCCGTTCCCATACTGGCTATGTACCTGTGGCGGTCCTGCCGACGGCTTTTCTTCGTCTTCATCGTCGAGCTGGGGCCCCTCCAGCCGCCTGGGCTTCCTGTAATAGGGTTCACTATTCGCGAGGCGCCGAAGCAGCTCGCGAGCCTTCTCGCCCGTTTTCTCGTATTCTTCCACCACACCGCGTCCCTCTTCAATCTCCTTCTCGTGTTCCTGGGCGAAGTATTCCCGGTTGATCGTGCTCTCCGGACCCGGCCGAACCATTTTCAACGCCGCATCACGGACGACAATCGGCAGACCAAACGACAAGTCGAGCATACAGGATTGGCAGCAGTTCTTTAAACGCGCGCAGGTGAGGCAGATACTGGTTCGCTTGGTGCGGGCCGTGCGATCGGCTTTCCAGCGGAAGATGGTAAATGGTCGTGTACACTGCGGAGTCAGATTATACATCCGTAATGGGATCTGGGGACTTACAATCTTGCATTCGGCGCCGTAGTCCTCCTTGAGCATCTGCACATATGGGTTCTCTGGGAGGCAAGTCTCACACACGGATGGAAAATCCGTTGTTTCCCATCCGGAGCGGTTGAGATCCTGTTTGATCTGAGGCGGCGGCATGCTGTCCGTCCTGCCGATCAGATGGTGTAGTTGGAGGTTGAAAGGACAGTAAGAAGAGAGATTCGGCGCTGTGATCATATGTGGCGTTTCTGTGGCTGGAGCGCTGTCCACGTGACTATTGTCAGGTGACTCAGCCACCGGAAGTGTCGCGACCCGAGCACAGCCACAGAAGCCACAGTCGGAAGCCACAGCCTCCGGGCATCACCCCACGGCCCGATCGGGCTTAGCGCCGCGATGGCCTCCTTTTGCCTCGAATTTCTTCTGGCTGCTACTTCTGCCTTGACTGCTTCAATCCAGACAGTTCGCTCAGTACACTCGGTCGACCGCTGATTTTTCTTCCTCTCTTCCGCTCTCCTCTGAACTCGGACCTTTTACGACTACTACCTTTACCCTGTTCTGATAAATCAGTCCCAGCAATGGCTCCTTCGCAATTGGAACAAGAGGACCATGCGCGCGATGCCGCGTTCAAGGACGCCCTCCATGGGAAATCGACCAAGGCTCAGGGCGGTTTCGCGGCCATGCGCGGGAAGGACGCTGCTGCTCAGAAGGCGGCCGTCGACGAGTACTTCAAGCACTGGGATAACAAAGAGGCCGAGACCGAGACTGAGGAGACTCGTGCGGTGAGTATGCTCCTGTCATTGCTAATTGTAGCTCGCAATTCTAACTCTCGGTGCGCAACAGGCCCGGCGTGCGGAATATGCGACATTGACTAAACAGTACGCTCTTGCAACCTGATACTCGCTACTGGACCATGCTAACCGGAGTAGCTACTACAACCTGGCAACAGACTTCTACGAGTACGGATGGGGCAGCTCGTTCCATTTCTGCCGCTTCGTCCATGGCGAACCCTTCCTCCAGGCCATTGCCCGCCACGAACACTATCTTGCGCTCCACATGGGTATTAAGAAGGACATGAAGGTGCTGGATGTTGGCTGCGGCGTCGGCGGGCCGGCTCGGGAGATTTCACGCTTCGCGGATGCCAATGTCGTTGGGCTGAACAACAATGACTACCAGATCGATCGCGCGACTCACTACGCGGAGCGGGAGGGTCTTGCCGACAAGCTGAGCTTCGTCAAGGGTGACTTCATGCAGATGAATTTCCCCGATAACTCATTCGATGCCGTCTACGCCATTGAGGCTACTGTCCATGCCCCTGATCTGGAGGGTGTGTATCGCGAGATCAACCGGGTGCTTAAGCCCGGCGGTGTTTTCGGCGTCTACGAGTGGCTCATGACCGATGAATACAACAACGATAACGCGGAACACCGCAAGATCCGCCTCGGTATCGAGCAAGGCGACGGCATCTCGAACATGGTCAGGGTGTCGGAAGGTCTCAGTGCCATCCAAAAGGCCGGGTTTGAACTCGTCCACCATGAAGACCTGGCGGACCGTGACGACCCAGTTCCTTGGTATTATCCGCTGGCTGGGTCATTCAAGCACATGACCTCCGTTTGGGATGTCTTCACCATCGCTCGTATGACGTGGTGGGGACGCGGTTTGGCCCATCGCTTTGTCGGCGTCATGGAGACCGTCGGGCTCTTCCCCAAGGGATCTCAAAAGACTGCCGACAGCCTGGCGTTGGCTGGCGACTGCCTTGTTGCTGGAGGACAGAGGAAATTGTTCACGCCGATGTATCTCATGGTTGGACGCAAGCCGGAGTAAACGATTCCTTCCTTTTCCAGCCGAGTGTACAAAGAACATCATCTTGCCTGTATGACGGACTAATATTTTTCTCTGAATTGTTGTTATTATTGTTGCGTTGGGGTGTTAATCTTGTTTTATAACCACATGACTTCCTGCATCCTGTCTGTACGATGATGCTAGTTGGTTCGTTTTACCCTATGGATACATAATATTCAGGTTGTCCAAATCAATACGCGGTCGACATCCCTATATATACAGAACCATGAGCCTAGTCTAGAGTGGTGGCATAAGATTGTTACCACAGGATCAATATCCTGCACATTAGCTCTAAAACATTTCTTTCGCCTTAGCCCTTGCCCACTGTAATCCCCAAGTTACTTCTAAGATTTGAAGCAAACATATCCGTGGACATGGCCGTTGCAGATATATATGGTATGATATGCCACGCACTACCTTCTCAAAAAAATACTCCCACCATCCCTTCGTTCACGCGCTCTCAAACCGATGAAACGGCGCCCATGTTACACGGCTTGCTCCGGAACTAGATCTCAACTCTCCCATGTCCCTGTCTTCCCCCACAGATCTTGTGATAAGTTGATGCGTCGTGGGCAACGCGCCCGATAAGTCATCTAGAACAGCGTCGGTAAACATCCCGGGGCCTGTGATATCTAAGATAGAGTTCTCGTCATATTTCCATCGCGACAAGAAGGTGAGATTCTGAGAACGCTGCCGTGTATGCGCCAGAGCCCTAACAATGGCCCGACGCAGGAACGGGCTAAACCGCCTCGCGACGTACATGTTGTACTGAATAAACCCGTAGATTCTGGTCCAACGCCTGTCCTGCATAAGCTGGACCGAGGCGTACGGATTGTCTATTTTGATTCCCAGCACGAGGGAGACGTTCGGCGAGGTCTGGCCTCCGGGCGAGGTGCTTCGGAAGAGCGGGTTTAGGGCTGGACAGGACTTGATCGAGCTCGCGGGATACACGTCTAGGTCTGCGTAGTGGCCGCCGTAGTACCAGATGATGAGGTACCGGAATAAGTCGGCTCGTAGGATGTCGTACGGGTACGAATTGTAGGCACGGGCGAGATCTGGGACGTCGCTGAACACGTCCCTGATGAATGATGCGGCCGAAGTGCTCGTTATTAACTATCCGACCCCGCGTCCTCCGTTCTCTTAACATCCTCTGACGGTCTCTCTCCTCCTTTTCCAAGGCCTCGCGAGAAGCTTGGAGCAGATGCGGCAGTATGTGAATCCTCTTCACGAACACAGCCAGGTCTCGTCGCCGAGCGACTGTTCTCAAGGGCGAAAGTAGCCGGCCGTCCCGTGTATAAAGCTCTGAGCGCCACGAGTCGCCATACCCAAGCATAAATTCACGGTACAAAATCAGAGGAAATGAAACAAAGCGGTATCCGATGCAGGAAATAATGTGGACGTCGTGACGTTCAAAGCAGAGCGCGAGGAAGAAAACGAGAGACAGAGACAGCGGAGGAGCGGCCAACCTCGTGACTTGAGAAGCCCTGAAGCATCCATCTCTACTTCTTGATGATGTCCAAAGATTACGCCAACCCTGCCATGAACTGGTCCGATCCTTGGCTGGCATCCGCCAGAAATTGAAACCCTGGATTCGCTGACGCCTAGTGGGCCTCAGTTCCAGTGGCTTCGTATCCACTGCGATCCGCGGCCCCTGAGCAACGTCTTTGACCTGCCACTCGCTATATGGCAACTCTACCGCCATTATTTCGGGCGATAAGCAACAGAGGCCTTTTTATGCGGCGCATGCGAATACCAGAATGAGGCCACGCATGTCCCTCTCGCGGCGCACCCGCCGGATCCGGCTCATCCTGGTGCTGGTAGCTGTCGCCTGGACACTGGCCGAGGTCGTGCGGGTTAAGCATGCGCTCGTGCAGGAAACCAGCACCACCAGCAGCGAGCCCACCGGCGCGCTTGGGCGCGAGCGGATATACATCACCGCGTTGCACTGGAACAACGAGTGGATTCTGCGCACGGCGTGGATATCGGCGCTGGTCGAGCTGGCCACCGCGGTCGGCCGCGAGAACGTCTTCGTCAGTATCCAGGAAAGCGGCAGCTGGGACGACACCAAGGGCGCGTTGCGCTTCCTGGATAGCCAGCTGGCCCTGCACGATATCCCGCGCAGGATTGTCCTCGACGATACCACGCATCTGGACGAGATTAGCAAGCCGCCGGCGCCGCAGGGGTGGATCCAGACGCCCGTTGGGAGGAAGGAGCTGCGTCGCGTGCCGTATCTGGCGAACCTAAGGAACCTCGTCATGCAGCCGCTGTACGAGAGGAGAAATGCGGGCTTCGTCTACGACAAGATCCTGTTTTTGAACGATGTCGTCTTCACCGTGAGCGACATTCGCAGACTGCTGTCCACAAGACAAGGCGACTATGCAGCGGCGTGTTCGCTGGACTTCAAGCATCCGCCCGATTTCTACGACACTTTCGCCCTGCGCGATTCCGAAGGCCACGAGGGCCTCACGCAGGCCTGGCCCTATTTCCGATCGCGCGCATCGCGGCACGCTTTGAAATACAGCAAGCCTGTTCCCGTAACGAGCTGCTGGAATGGCATAGGTGCGGTAGCAAGCAGTCTCCATAGTTCCTACTGCACACTGCTAACAGAGGAACAGTGGCGATGGATTCCTCCCCCTTCTACGCAGAACCCGCTCTGACATTCCGGGGTATCCCCGACAGTCTTGCGATGTCGCACCTGGAAGGGTCCGAATGCTGCTTAATCCATGCGGATAACCCCCTATCAAGCACCCGCGGCGTGTGGCTCAACCCCAACGTGCGTGTTGGATACGATCCCGCGGCGTATGCGGCCGTGAACCCGGCAGAGAGCTCGTGGCTGTCGAGTTTCTCCATCGTCGCCGGCCTGTGGAAAAACAGGCTCCTGCGCTGGTTCACCACGCCGCGGTTTGCGGAGAACGCAGTCGAGAAGCGGCTTTCGCGGTGGGAGGAACAGTCGTCTGGGAATATGGAACCGGGTCTGTTCTGTCTTGCCGATGAGATGCAAGTCCTGAGGGATGATGGTTGGGCTCATCGCTAGATGGCCCATAAATGCTTTGGGGGGTGTGGATTTGGATTCTTCCTCGTCCACGGGTGCGCTGTTCGAGGTACAGGCCGGGCTGGTCTCGTCCTTGCCTTAACTAGAGGCGTCCAAGAGGCACCCCCGTCTTTGTGCTGAAGCACCAGGGTCTACAGATTTGCCGGTCAAGAATAGCAACCAGTGGCAGCAGTTACTATGATTTATACAAATATATACAATACAATCTAATACGCCGTCCTCGTCGGATCCTGCAACCTCGCCAGCTCCAGCATCAACCGATAAGTATAGACAGCCAGATCAACATTCCGGAACGCCCTTGAGAACCACTCCCTCCCCTGCTCCGCAATCTCCCCAGCCCTCTCCTTTCCCGCCTCAGTCGACGTGAGATAAGAAACCAGCTCGGGCAGCTCCTCCATGCCCAAGCTAACGGGGACATAATGAACCCACGGCACGAGCCGCTCGTCATGCCACTCCCGCAACAGCGTCTGTTTCAGCGGAACCGATCGCGACGCTAGCAGCTTGTAGTACCGCCCGCTGACACCGTTCCCATCCGTGTCGAACACAAGCCGGGAGCCGAGTCCACGGTCGCTGGATTCCCACGACCGAGCGTTGAAGTACGCGCGCTGGTTCCGGCAGGCTTGTCGTTCGCATTGGAATATCCTGGTGAAGGCGACGTCGAATAATCGGCTGTTGAGGAAGGACGATTCCACGCGGCTAATTTGCCCGTCGTTTTCTCGCAGATAGGAATGCTGGCGCCGGACCAGGTTCTGCGCCAGCTCGACGAATCTCTGCCGGTGCTGGCCGCGCCATTCGTCGTTTCTGGCAAACCCGCCCGTCGTCGACCCGGCCCAGTATAGATTGTTCCGCTTCTGCGCCCATTCGACGTCGTGCGTCTCCACGTACTGGAACTCGGCCTCGATATACGCCGGGCTCGGGTAGAGTATGTCGCCCATGGTTGACGGCGCCCCGGTTGAAAGGATCGGTACGGGGCCTTCGACCGGGCGGAATGATGTCGGGCTGAGGGCGAGGCCGTGCATAGTGCTGTACTCCGGATGCCGGCACAGGTCCATGGCCTGTTCGCGATCGGTTACGAACGGGAGACCAAAGGTTTCTTTCTGGTCGGTCGGAGTGCTTGCGCTGCTTTCTTGTGAGCAAGGCTTCGTAAGTGTATCCCAAGCGGGCCTTTTGGACATGTCCATCAGGCTGAACTGTCCATTTTCATGGCCGTCTTGTCTCGCCGGTGAAATGAGAACCTTGGGTTCATCCATGTGATTGACGAGAAACTTGACGTCTGGGAGGACACCGCGCAAGTCCCCCAATAGTTTATCGAATAAGCTTTGGATACTTCTGTCGACCACGAGATAGGGATGGCTGCAGTGAGTCGTAGCCTGGTGGCCAGAGAATGTGCAGAGCCACATCTCGCTGCCTGGCGCGTTTTGCGCGTCGCTCATAATCCCAAGAACCTCCTGGCCGCTCAGTCTCAAGAGAGACGCGATACCAGCGTAAATCATGTCAAAATCATCAATAATCGGGGACTCGTGCGATCTGGCAAACTCATACCAGGCCTCGAAGCCGGGTGGCGGGTCTATGCCGTATCGGCGCTGATACTCGGCGTGGGCGGCTGAATATGTGCTGGACTGTCTTTGCAGTAAGCCTTCGAAGTCCGCTTTGGCATTGTTAATGAGTGCTTCGACAGGGTGTTCCTGCAAGTGGACTAGAGAAGACTGCCAGTTTCTAATGGCAATGACGTTGGCAATGAATGGGATAAGGGGGATGAGGAAGATCGCCCACACGATTGACCTGGACTTCGCCTGCTTCGGAAGTATGTCGATTGTCTGTCCAAGGGAGAGGAAAGCTCCGATAACATGCGACGAAGCCCGGAGACCCGAAGACTGTGTGAATGGGTTGCGAGTGGAAACCATGCTGAAAGTTCGCATCACAGTGGCAGCGCGCCAGGAGGAATTTCGGGCCTGGTGGCTGGTCAGCATGACACAGATACCCTTAGGAACAGCCATACCGTTTGGACCGTAAAATACCAAGTCAATGACTTGGCCAGGCCCTGCAATATTGTGACGAGGGGATTACTTCTGGGGAGACCAAAGGCGACAGATTCGACTCCCAGCACAATGAGAAAGACCACCACAAGGCGCCGTGACAAAGAACCGGCTGCGTGTTCAATATCAAAAGGAGGCAGCGGGTCATTGCTCCTGGCAGTCCTCGGGGTAAGAGCGACGTAGACGATGAGCAAAGCAGCAACCGGGATAATCGATAGGGAATATCCTCGAAGATCCCAGCCTGACAGCGAGGCAATCACAAATAACGAAGTCAAAGACGTTCCCAAGACTGTGCTTGCGAGGCGGGAAAATAACAGCGAATCAGGCATTGTTGAGCCAGGAATCTCCGACACAAGATACCTCTGCACGACCAGAAGCAATGGAGTCAACGCCGGCTGGATGATGTTGGCATAGGAACACTCTAGCGGCCAGGATGCTTACAGAAAGAGCAACCGTGCCGTTCTCTGCTTTAAAAAGACAAAACGCCGCAACACCGAACGCGACCGTCCATAACGACGCAGATGCAGGCCGCGTATTTTCAGGAGCTGGCACTGACAGATTGCTGGCATTTCGTCTGGCGATCGTGAATACCATCGGCAGCATCGCCCAGGCCAGCGTTTCCGAGTAGAGCTCGGATTGCCTGGAGGACAGGCACTCGGTCAAGATGCTGCATAGTAAAGCTGCACCGGCAGACCTGGTAACGGCATCAATGCTCGCGAGTCGCGGTTTTCGCATGGCCGTGAAGTAGTTGTAAGATCCAAGTCTTTTGGCCGCATTCCGCAGGGAGTAGGGATTGCCGCTCCCACGGTCGGCACGCGGATCATAACCATGGACGGTTCTATACTGATGCTCCATGACCGCCTGTCTTCCGTTGAAACCACCCAAAGAACGCCGGCAGTGGCCTCTCCGATCGAGTGACTGCCAGGTCGGCTTCTCATTCAGGGGATGCGATATCTCCCTAGTGTGAAGCCAAGAAAGCCATCTATTACCAATGCGATGCGCATCCACTACCCAAAGAAATACTCCCACCAGCCCATTTTCCACGGCTTCCATACCCCTTTGAACCGGTGATTCACACAGGCATCTACGCTCCGAGAGGGCCCAGCCCTGCTATGCCGCTGTCCATTTCCCCATACAGTAACGGGCATCACGGCTAATCCATCCATGTCAGATGTAGCCTCAGATGCATCAATAAATAACGGCTCCACGAGTCTATGAAACGGAGCCCAGGTCACGCGAGTTTCAGAGCCGAGCTCCCTGGATTCCCGGTCTTTTTCCACAGATATCGTAACCAGGGGATGGGATCTGGGCAGTGTCTCGGATAAGCCATCGAGAATAGCATCGGTGAATACGCCGGGCCCTGTCGTTTCCAGAATCGTAGCCTCATCGTCCTGCTTCCCCAGGGAGAAGTCATGGTTGCTTCCGTGATAATGCCGTTTTGTCTGCGCCAGGACTCGGACAATGACTCTGCGCAGGAGAGCGCTGAAACGCCACGGGGCGTATATGTTGTACTGCGCGAATCCGTATAGCCTAATCCAGCGCCATTCATGCATTAGTTTCGAAGACGCATACGGCTCGTCTATCTCAATCCCAAGCACAAGAGAGATCTTAGGATCGACCCGGCCACGAGGCGGATCTAGCGCCGAGCAGTACTTGATAGGACGAACAGGGAAGACGTCCATATCGGCGTAATAGCCTCCGTAGTACCAGAGAATAAGGTAGCGGAGCAGGTCTGCACGGAGAACGTCGTGTGGGTATATATTGTAGGCCCAGACCAGGTCAGGCACGCCGCTGAAGATGTCCTGGATCAGGGCTGTAGCGGACGAGTGGTCCACTAGCTGCAGGGCGTTAGAATAGCACACTCGACTCTAGGGGCTAGTATAACGGCGCACCTTATATTCCCAGTCATCGTTTTCCGCCTCAAAGGCAATCGAGTCGGTGCTCCTCTCTACGGGCCCATCCACCAGCATAATCTGCCATATTGTCTCATCGGCTTCAGTATTGCCGTTTCGTTCTGACAAGGCCTTCTCCTCGACCTGCCGCAGTGCACTGTCGACTCTGGCTTCGTATGCATGATCGGGGTCCTCGCGCAGTCTCGAGCGATACAGAAAGCGCGGCTTCTCAGCCACGTCATGCAGTGGAGTTGGTCGAGCAGAGTGGTTTGAATTCGCCGTCCTGGACGTTTGGATGCGTTTCCAGACGAAGAACAAGAAGACCGCGAAAAGAAGCCACGAGGCCTTACGGGAAAGTCGACGGACACATCGATAGTGGATCATGATAGACAGGGTGTCCGGTGCCCCGGACAGAAGACGAGGATTGACAACAACAGTTTGGAATAAAAACAGTCCTGGATGCCGAGGCCGATGCCAAGCCAGGATTCCTTGGCGGTGTGGGAATAAAAGTGTTTTGTGATTGGTCAACACGGGGAAGGCGCAACCCGGTCTGATTGGTCCTTTTTCTCTGCTCTGATTGGCCGGAATGCATGCAATACTAACTGCACTCTTGTTGGTGAGTCGAGCGTTCTTCGAGTTCTTGATATTGATAGCAAGTGTCAGTTGGTAATTTAGTCATGCTAAAAAGGACTATGACAAGAACCTCTGACAGGCTTTCGAGGACAACGCAGACTGAGATATCCTCCTCCAGCCCTAATTGAGCACCATCTAATGGCGTAATACCAAATCGCTTCTGTTGCGATGCCCATGGCTGGCGGGAGATTCATAACGTAGCTCAGGGGCACTCAAGTCGCAGAATGAAATTATGCCGGCCGACGATTACGCGTCCCAGCGGGAAATTCCTGTTGCCCTTCATCCACTATCACTTACCGCATGCGGAAGTCCGTTTACAGGGTCTCCTTGCAAATATTACAAATTGCGAGGGTGTGGCAGCCTGCTCGACCCGGTCCACCGCCGACGCGTTCTCGTGCAGGCCTGCCTGGCAGTGGTCAGTACGCCAGGAATTTGACAGGGAGTAGGCTCCTTTCCAGTACCGTACGAGCAGTTCGTTGTCGGCCCGGGTGAGCTCTAGCCCATGCTCCAACCAAGGATATAGTCGGCCGGATACGGAGTGAGAAGCCAGAAACCTGGTGGCGCTTCATTTGTAGTGTTCTCTATGCCTTGGTATTTCTGCGAGGAGTAGGATGTTCTGGGTGAAAAGGTCGTCCCTGCAATGGTGGGTGTTTCCGTTTGCGGCAAGCGATACCGTGCCCTAGTTCCGACAGGGACACTTTGCTGTAACGGGCGACTGTCTGAAGCAATGCTTCCGTTTGCGTCGTCAGATTTTTATATCTTAACTTCCGATATCGCCAATCTGAATGCTAGCTGCCATTGAGTTATGAGTTCCATGGGAAGAGCACACTACTAGGTAACATAAAGGCGCTGGTACTGGTCGAGACATCCACACTAAGGCGATAGAACTCAAGATTGTACGAAAAAAGCCGAATAAACTGAAACGCTACATAAGTCTGAGTTAATCTGTATCTATATCTCCGTGGAATCCACGCTGGAACTACCAAGGCCTGAACTGTGCACTGCGTTGGAATGCAGCTAGCCCTAATTAGACTTGACAACACTATCGACCGGGGGAAGCCAATTAATTTCACGATTACAAAGAACATAATAATAATAGTGATAGCTTTACAAATTGTTGGATAGCTAGTCAATGAACATCCCCAGACGGAGGTAGCTATGTGTTAGTCGTACTCCAGTGCCTGTTTCTGGACACATCTCCACGGGAGCTGCTCACAAGCCTACTTTGATCTCGGTCTCCATCCAAGGAAAAATCTTCAACATCCTGTCTCCGACACGTACACCTGGTAGCGATGCAACGTCGCAGCCGGGCCAGGGCAAGGCACCTCGAATCGGAAGGGGAAGCCAGTAACATGGTACTACTTTTATAATGGACAACTCCGAAATGCGCAGGTCAGTATATGACTTCATGACTAAATATAAATCAATGCCGGGTTTGCACCCATCGACAGATCCTCGCTTAGACTGTATGATTCATTACCTGTGGCGAGAAGCCTACTACTACATGGGCTGCTTTAGGCAAGCTCGCTGAGCTTTGGGCCTACGGTCTCTGAAGCTATAAAAGGCATCTGTCGATCTTTTCAATTCTCTGTATCCAGCGACGTCTTGCCTGCAGACTCGAGAAGGGCTCAATTCTCTCGAACTCCTGCATCCTCGCGAGCCGGTATATCAGCTCTCCATCGTCCATCATGGTTCAATTGAAACACATTCTGGTTCTGGCTTCGTCAGCTTCTCTCGTCGCTGCAAGCCCAGCCGAAGGCCCGTCAAACACCACTCCGGCTACCGACCCGACTTCCAACCAGGGCCATGTGACGTGCAACGAAAGATACAACCAGTGCCGTTCCAAGCCCGGCGCCAATCTGTCCACCTGTGTCTCGAACAGAGCCGCATGCGAGGACTGCATGACCCAGTTCGATAAATGCCGTGGCACACCCGGCGCCAATATGTCCACCTGCGTCTCGAACCGCGAGGCCTGTCTGGCCGGCGCAACAACCACCACCAGCCCCATCCCGAGCCCGACTGCTACCTCCACCCACGACAACTGCCAGCGAAAGTTCAATGCATGCCGGACGAGGCCGCGCTCTAACTTGTCCACTTGCGTGTCTAACAATGCGGCATGTGAGGACTGCATGAACAAGTTCGATAAATGCCGCGGCAAGCCCGGTGCTAATATCTCCACCTGCGTTTCCAATAAGCAGGCTTGTCTCGCTGGAATCAATAGTGGCAGCTTCAACAGTACCTCGTCGTCCTCGTCAACCAACCGGACGTCCTCTACAATCAAGCCGACATCCTCTGCGACAAAGCCGAAGACCTCTGGGACCCAGCTGACATCCTCTTCAGCGAGGCACACGTCGTTCTCTTCGTCCAAGCCCGTGATTATTCCTACGACCAAGTCCGTACCGCAATCTGGAACCGGATCCATGACTGCTAAGCCTACTTCCACTGGTGCTGCTGGTGGCGGAGGCGCTGGCGGAGGCGTTGTCCCTGGTGGTGCTGGCCCTGGTGGTGCTGGCCCTGGAGGCGCTGGCCCTGGAGGCGCT
>RAQS01000248.1:0-29314 GCA_003698115.1 Aspergillus sp. HF37 | reverse complement strand
CAATCCCAATCCACCAATTCACTTAAACCCATACCCACCCCCACCCGACGCCTGCGGCGGCGGCATCGGCTGCTGCTGCTGCTGCCACCCACCATAGTAAGCCTGCGGCGGCGGCTGCGGGCCGGGCATGATGCCAGGCGGCGGCCTCGTTTCTGGGGTGATATCGGGACGGTCGCTAAATGTGGTCAGCGTCCAGAGGTACATTTCCATAGTTTTTTTTTTTTTTTTTTTAGACCGGTGCTCTTGCTCTTACCGTAAGTCCTGGGTGCAGCGGCATGTGTGGCAGGTTACTTCCTGGGCGGTGTTAGTATCGTATCTCGATGTAAATGGTGGTGCTTGGCGAGTCTTACCTTGTGTTTACCGAATGCCAGAGGAATCATGGGCTATAGATGCAGTTTGCGAGTTAGAGGGGTTATCCAACAAGCAAGCCATCAAGGAGCTGGATGGATGGATGGACACGTACGATGAAGCAGACGGTAAACCACGGCCTGAGAACTGGTCAGAACCTGATACAGACACCCATATATAGACAGAAGAACGAGGAAAGGAAACATACCATCTCGTTTTACAGTGGCCGTTCCAATGTTGGCCTACCAATCGATGCATCCGTTTAGCTGACTGCCGGACTTCTAGACAGAGTACGGCACTGTCGACGCTGCATTACAGTGCAGTACAGCAGGCCGAGGCAGACTCACAGTTATAGCAATAAGCCCTGACGTTCTCATAGCCCTCGAGCCTGGATGAAAAGTCTGCGAAGCGTTAGCCCAGCGCCTTCATCGATACCCCTAGGACCCGAGGACTCGAGGACTCGGGGACTCACCATGGGTCCCGAACGTGATGCAAAAAGCCATGATTGACAGCAGCGAAAGCGAAGTAATAGAACAACAGACTGGGGTATCGGCGGAATATAGGCCTGGATATCTTTATATTCTATTCTTATCGCGAAGGCTGGCAGTCGAGTCAAGGTATGCAGTGCCACTCCGGTTGCGTGGCGCTGTGGCTTGGCTTTGTCACGTGAAAGGATCTACATAGTATGGATGGGGTATGGAGTGCGGTCGACGGCGTATGTTTAGGATGCCGTAGACTAGATCTGCTGTCAAGTCACCAGCAGTTACTATTTACAGAGGGAGTCTACGCCAAGTACCTGCCCATATGAAACAGCTATACAATTTTGGACACCGAGACTCGCTCGTAACGACGTTCAACAAGATGGCCAGGCAACAAACAGACTGAAAGAATAAATAATACCGAAGGCGACGTATGAGAATACAACGTGTTGCCCTATCAAAAGGCTACCAGGTCAAGGTTCCCCGTAGATAAAGCGCGGACGTCAACCAAAGAGATCCAAGCCACGGAAGAGGGAAGCCCGAACCACTCATGCCGATAAGAATATGTACGCGAGCCGGATAGATCTATTGCGTTTTGAAGAGGAGGATCGCGCAGTGCCCGAGGTAGAAGTAGATGAAGTGCTTAGTTTCTGTGGCGCGTTAGTAAACACAGTGAGTTCCTGAAGATTCTCTGCTTACCATGCGTGACGAAACTGCCGAAATTCCTTCCCACCACACAGTGCCATGTAGCACCTTTGCGCGAATCGAACTGCGATGCGTAAGCGCAAGAGACTATGCCCTGTGGCGGCGTCCACGAACTTCTCGTTTGATAAACTGTGCGATATCCTGGAACGGTCAGCATATGGAAACCAAGTCTGGGGGATGGGACCGACCTTCTCAATGTGGTGCTTGTCCATAGCCTCGATAGCTAAGAAATTAGCCGCCAATCACTCGAGTGTAAACAGAGAGCCCATACCAACTTCAACCGCCTCCTGTTGCATATCTTCCGTCTACACGGCTGTAAGCACTGTATTCATGGGATGTCGCGGTAATGCCTCTTACCATGTCGACGGACTTGATTTGCGCTGGTCGGAATGGTTAGTTGATGTCACAACAGTCGCCGCGGGACCGCTCACCTTCCAGCTTCTCTTTCTTTTCGGCGGCCATGGTTACGTATAGGGGGCGATATAAATAGGGCTGTAAATCTGAGCAAAGAGAGGCTCGGCAATAGAACGAACAAGGACGTGTAGGCCTGGAGTCGACAATTAGTCGGGAGCAGTTCGCGATGAGGACGGGCCATCGCGTTGCCCCGATGCACCGGCCCACTTAACTATGCCCTCACCGCCTTCGCCTCTTGAAAAAAATTTCCATAAGCCCTCACAACTTCCCAACTGCAACAACCACCGGCACGGCCTCCCTCGACCATGGAGAGCACCAGAATCTTTGTGTCCGGCCTCCCGCCGAAGTTCTCCAACGACCAGCTCAAAAAACACTTTTCAAGTCGCTTTCAGACCACCGACGCTCATGTGCTACCCAACCGCAGATTTGGCTTCGTTGGGTTCAAAAGCCCCGAGGCGGCCAAGGAAGCCGTGGGCTATTTCAACAAGTCTTATGTTAAAATGTCGAAGATCTCTGTAGAGATTGCACGGCCTGTATGTCGTTCTGGTTCTTCAGTTATCGTTTGCGCCGCCGTGCACGCTGACCGGTTAAGATGGTCGTGAGACTGACCAGAGTGTTTCTAGATCAATTCCGCTCCTGTCGATGATGCGAACCGCAAAGCTTCTGTTGCCAATGACTCTGCCGAGAATACACTGAAGCGCAAACGGGGCGCAGAGGACGCCAAGCAGGACCCTAAACTGCAGGAGTATATTTCTGTGCTCCAGCGTCCATCCAAGTCCAAGACATGGACGAATGATGAAGAGATGCTCAAACCTGTCGAGGATCAACCGCCAGCAAGTGATGAGGGTGTCAAAGCCGGGGAGGATTCCGTCGAGGCCTCAGATACGCAGAGGAAGAAAGCTAAAGTGGCTGAGCCCGGGAAAGCTTCCCATCATTCGGAACCGGAGCCCATGGTTGTTGACCACAGTGGAAGAGGAGATGACCCCGACCAGTCAAGTCAGCAAGACTCTTCAGCAGCTACACAGACGCAAAATGAACCAGTCTCCGACGCTGATTGGCTCCGGTCGAAGACGAGCCGCCTTCTTGGTCTCCTGGGCGATGAGGAGCGGGCGGAATTTGATACTGCCGCGCAGCAGAAGAACTCGAATGAAGCAGAGGCCAGCGGAAACCAGGAAAATCGCGATGCTGAAGAGACGCCTGCGCAATCCAAGGACGCTGACGAGACAGAGAAAGCTCCAGAGGTTGACACAAACGTCGAGCTTATTCGCAGCTCGGCTCGCTTATTCGTACGGAATCTGCCTTACGATGCGAAAGAGTCGGATCTCGGAGCCCTGTTTGCGCCTTTTGGGAAAGTCGAAGAGGTTAGTACCGCTTTGCACTGAATATTTTTCTGCTTGTTTTTCCTGTACATCCCATCCAACGGTTGCTCGAATGATGATACCTCCTGATAGGGACATCAGATGCAAAGCACATGATGTCAAACGGGAAAAGAGATTCTAGTAGATGCTCTTGATATCTGAAGACAGCCTCGCATTATGCTCATGCCCATTCACAGTCATTTCGACCGATATTGATTGCTGACGACCATAGATCCATGTTGCCTTCGATACTCGCTTTACTACGAGTAAAGGGTTCGCGTACATCCAGTACTTCGACTCCGATGCCGCCATTGAAGCTTACCGAAATCTTGATGGGAAGAACTTCCAAGGCCGTCTACTTCACATCCTACCAGCCTCTGCAAAAAAGACCTACAAGATTGATGAGCACGAACTATCAAAATTACCTGTGAAGAGGCAAAAGCAGATAAAACGTAGGATGGATGCTTCATCAGCAACTTTCAGTTGGAATTCGCTTTATATGAATGTGAGTGCACCCGTGCGTGGAAAGGAAGCCCAAGCTGATAGCTCGACAGTCGGATGCTGTAATGGCGTCAGTGGCCGAGCGAATTGGAGTTCCCAAAGGAGAACTTCTGGACCCTACTTCTTCGGATGCTGCAGTGAAGCAGGCACATGCTGAAACGCATGTTATCCAAGAAACAAAAGCCTACTTTACTTCCAATGGCGTGAATATCGACGCGTTCAAGCAGCGAGAGCGCGGCAACACGGCAATACTGGTAAAGAACTTTTCATACGGCGTCAAGAGTAGTGATCTCAGAAAGCTTTTCGAGGAGTACGGCCAACTCACTAGATTACTCATGCCGCCCAGTGGCACAATAGCGATTGTCGAATTCGCAAGGCCGGATGAAGCGCAGAAAGCCTTCAAAAGCCTCGCGTATCGAAAGCTGGGCGATTCAATTCTCTTCTTAGAGAAAGCGCCCAAAGATTTATTCGAGACCGCCATGGCACCGTCGAAGCAACCCGAGGTGAAGGCCGTATCTCAAGGCTTCTCGACAGCAGACACCTTTGCGGCAGATGAGCCCGATGAAGGGACCGCAACTTCAACGCTCTTTGTAAAGAACCTCAATTTCTCCACGACTAACGAAAAGCTCGTCGAAACCTTTCAGCCGCTGGACGGCTTTGTATCTGCTAGGGTCAAGACAAAACCAGACCCCAAAAATCCTGGGCAGAAGCTCAGCATGGGATTCGGGTTTGTTGATTTTAGGACAAAGGTTCAAGCCCAGAATGCTCTTGCTGCAATGCATGGCTACAATCTTGACCAGCACGAGTTGGTGATCAGGCGTCTCACAAAGCAATGGATGCCGCGGAGGAGAGGAGGCGCGAAGACACCGCGAAGAAGGTTGCCGCCAGAAGGACCAAGATCATCATCAAGAACCTGCCGTTCCAGGCCACCAAGAAGGACGTCAGATCACTGTTTGGCTCGTATGGGCAGCTGCGCTCTGTACGGGTTCCCAAGAAATTCGACCGCTCCGCTCGGGGGTTCGGCTTTGCGGATTTCGTAAGCGCTCGCGAGGCAGAGAATGCCATGGACGCGCTGAAGAGCACGCATTTATTGGGCAGGAAGCTGGTCCTGGAATTCGCAAGCGAGGAGGCTGTCGATCCGGAGGAAGAAATCCAGCAGATCGAGAAGAAAGTAGGGCAGCAGCTGGACAGGGTCAAGCTCCAAAAACTCACGGGCTCTGGGCGGAAAAAGTTCACGGTAGGGGCCCAGGACGACGACGAGGAGTGAGACCAGTGCCTTTCTCCCTGTGCTTAGCGCCAGATATGGAAGGTTGCCTATACCATCCCTTGCATGCTGGAGTAGGTCTCCTCCGGCCAACACGTTCCTTGCGCAAGTCCATATATGTGCCTGCAGCAGCAATTCGAGCTCTTTGCATTTTGCTTAATTTACGTCTTACTGCCTATTTTCTCCACGTCTGCTCCCTTGTACCTGGCGCTCTTTAACGGTCATAGGAGATCTCCTTGTATGGAACGCAGAACCCAGGATCTGCCAGCTGCCAGCCAGCCTACATTCCAACTGCTCTTCTCTTAATTAATTGAACATTCTTCGGCACTGGGAATGGAGAATGCTCTTCAGCATTCTTGAGGACATTGCTCGCCACTCTCCGCCTGCCATCATCATCTGTATCTGCTTGAGCAATGCTCGTTACCTGCATGTAAAGTCGCCGCGCAGCTCTTGACTGGATCGTGCCTGGGCTCCCTTGCGTCCTTTGTGCTCGATCCCATCGTGCCCTGCCCAACTCCTGATTTGCTACAGCAAGGATGGCCACTTCTTTGCCCTACTACGCCTCAACGCGCGGGAAACCAGGAGAAGATCCCGCCTGGACAATGGAGGTCCCTCGAGGGGCTCCATCCAAACTAGCAGCGTTCCTGAGCTATGTACATGGGACGTGTTTACCCCCCTTCTCGACGCGCGAGTTAGCTCCCTATAAACATGACGCTGCTGCTCGCACCCACATTCTCTTTCCCAGTCTCTTACATTCTCTTCTTCAAGCATCTGCGTTCTTGACAGCGGTGTTGTGACTGTCTGCGTTCTTTGGAAGCCGCAAGCATTGTCGCCTCAGTACCTGCCGTCTCTGTGGAATCTACCATTCTTCGAAATCCCATCTCAACGGTGCACTCCATGGCTACCGACTGGCAGCCGGAGTGTGTCCTCCCTCAGAACCATTCAATCCTGGCGAATGTGGGAGCTCATTCGAATCGAGCTCTACAGAGCACCTCCGGGAATGTACAGTCGGATAACATAGCACACAGCGGTGCCCCCGGCCATGAGGGACACTTTCCCCCATTAGCCTACAAGTACCCTCAACCTCACGCCCACCTGCCTCCTCCAACTCATCCGGTCCCCAGTGTCGGCCTCCAACACTCTCTGTCGGCTCGGCACCATGCGAAGAAGCTACGGAGACTAAACTCATGCGGTCCGAGTACATCCAGCTCTCGTAGGGCTAGGAACTATCTTAAGTCACAGAAATATCTCGAGTATAGAGCCCGGCCTCGACGGGACACTGGCAAAGATGGGGAGGCAGTATGGTCGGACGAGCTCGAAGATGCGTTCCAGCAAGGTATGGGAATCTTCAGCGTTTCACGGGACAAGCGCTGATAGCCGTCTCGTAGCTCTCGAGGCGAACCCTCCGATGGGCAGGAGGAAATGGTCGGAGCGAGGAAAGTCGTTCGGCCGGAACGAGCTCATTGCCGAGTACATCTACAAGCTAACGGGCAAGCGGAGGAGTCGAAAGCAGGTGTCCAGCCATCTGCAAGTCCTTGACTCCTTCTTGAAGGGGGACCCCGACTGTGAGTTGCATTATAGGTTCTATAATGACTGGCAGCTAAACAGATACAGGGGAAAGACTTGTTCGAGAGCAGCCGGCAGAGCGGTCGAGTCGCCAGCCCCATGCAACTGGTCCTAAATGGAGGACTTCAATGGACCGTTCTATGTCCAGCCTTCACAGCAGCATCTCTCATGCAGGGTATCGGAATTCTTTGAAACCATCTCATTCTTTCAACGGAGAGCTTCCACGGCCGCATTCCACACTGGGATCGAATATACACGATACTCAGTCCGACATGATCAATGGCCTCAGCTTTGACATGTGGGTGAGCTCTCCGCAGCAAACCAGCCGGGTTGACAAGGCGCTGCATGTGTACACACGGCTTCAAGGGGACCAGCATCATCTTGCCGCGCCGCCGATGCCGCTGGAGAACCTTGTTGGCTGGCGCAGCGCGTTTCCCCATCTGGCTTCGTTGGTCGAAGATTTCAACGACCCTCTTGATTGCGATATCATTCTGCTTGAAGCCAACCTGGATTTAATGACCGATTTCCCGCCTTCGGGGTCCCGCCTGGGGATCCAATTGGAATTGGATTTCGCACATCCTACGGCTGGCGATACTTTCATGGTTGGCCAGATGGAGGACTGGACGTGCGGAACACATATATACGATGGCGGACGGGAGATGCTGGAAACGTACAATGAGCTACAGAAGAGCTCTTCGACGAAAGTCAAGCCTCTGTTCGAGTCCCCGTGGTGGGCCAAGCTCTTTACACAGCTCACGCAGGAAAAGCGAATGGCGGAGGACTCCGGACAGCGACATGCCGCCGATGAGCACACGCGACAGTTCTTCCGGTCCCTATCGGCCGTTCAGGAGCTCCGGGCAACTCCTGCGGGCTCTCGGCGGATGTCCCAATACTCAGGCGACCAGAGCAAGCGGACGGCGATTTTGCTCTGGAAGTTCCGGCAAACACGACCAGGCGAAGTTGGCACGACAACATGGCGAAGGCTGATTCCACCACCTGACCGGACAACCATCAACAGCCCTCGACCACCCGTTGAACTTCCCCCCTTGTCTCTAGACTCGATGCTGCTTAGCAAACAACAACCGCCGCCGCCTCCGCCTCACAATATCTACCAGCCCCCTCCACCGCCGCAGGATCTCCTCCAGAACGGGACATCGCAGCCGCAGTGGCAGATGTATCCGGCGCACGACGGCGTGGGGAACATGTTCAACGCCAACGGAGCCTTCGACTTTCTGAATACCATGAGCAGAGAAGACGGATCATTCGGAGACAGGACCTCCGTCACATCCTCAGTCCTGGACAGCTATCCCAACAACCTACGACCGGAAACCAGTCAACCAACGCAACTCAACGGCGGGGGGCCACCACCTGTCATGTTGAACGTGCAGGACCTGAGCTCGCTCTCACATCCCAACCTGGCTGGTTACAACACTGCCGCCGTCGGCCATGACAGCCATGGCAGCAGCCAATACTTGCCCTCGCCGCAGCAGCACAGCCACCACCACCACCACCATCACCACAACCACCACGTCCCGGACGGCAACGACAACAACAACAATGTTCTGAATAGTATATTCGGCGCGGGCCCACAGCCCATCGACAGTATGGGCCCCAGCGCCGGCCATGTATCGTGGCCCGCGCCGCCGCCTACGACGACAATCGCGGATGACAGCTACAGCCACTTCCACTTCCAGTCATCGGACCATCCCGCGTCGGCGGGTAGGGAGCCGCACCATCCCAACGGGCTGGACGGGCTGATGCCGCCGGATGACCTGATGGATAAGCTCGTGAGCAGCATGCCGGGGGACATGCAAGGGGCGGGCGACGAGCAGGACGAGTCCGCAGCGTACGGGGAGGCGGGCGCGGCTGCGGCTGTGGAGGCGAATTAATATGCGCGATAGAAGAATAATGTCTATTGTAATGCTAATGTGTGATAGTACTGATATGAGCTGTATTTTAGCGCTAATTTCTTCCTACTTCTGTTGAGTCAAGCGTGTATGTGTATGTAGATAGATTTTTTTCTCTTCAAATGTCAAAGACTCAACTACAATAAGACCTTCCAATCCTACACCACCTCGCAACTAGTCCACACCATCCCACGCCAAATAATACAATCCCATAAACCCCCAAACCACAGAATTGACTCGACTAGCAATCATACGTGATACAGACCGCATGGATGTTGCAGCAGATCCGTGGGTGGGTTGGGTGTATTATATACTGTTGGGGTGCTTTAGCTTCTTCTGGGTTGAGATATGTATAGTTGGGTGGGCCAGGCTGTAGATGCAAAACGCAATCAATGAATGGAATGAACGAACGGCTTTATATCTTTCGAGATACTGGATTCTACGCGGATAACGGTCCGTCGGGCCGACTTCCAGCAGACTACAATGCTAAGAAGGAATCTGTTCCTTGTACGTAGGATCAATGCTTCATGGGTAGCAGGGATTAGCAGTGGCAATGACAGCAGTGCTTACCGTTGAATCCTGGGCCTCGCTTTGAGGTCAGACTAAGTATGACTCGCCTGATATTGCCTAGGACAAAAAAGAAGGCTATAATTAACAGTCATGATTCAATACAATTGATGACAGGGGGACACTATTCGTTCCTACCCGGGCCAGACCGTATTCACAGCCCACAATCAGAACGACATCACCAACTCCCGAAGCCTCTCAAAGTTCGGAGTCCCCAGCCCCGTAACAGGATCCCAGCCAGGCGTGGCATTTCAAGATGCATATGGAATGGGACTCACGCCGGGACGGGTTTGCCGCTCTGCAGGTTAATCTCCTGAAAGCCCCTGGAGCCGCCGGCGGTGATGTACGGACATCGGAACGGAGTACCTGGTGGTACGAAGTTTCTGTGTTGACCCATGCTGGTACCATGCGAAGTCTATCGATGTTGGTCGCGGTTAGGGCTGATTTCGGGGTGGGAGGGGCATCTCTGCTAGTTCGTTTTGTTATTTAACCATCGATAGTAGGGAACCTCTGATATCAAATACAACTGGCTACGGTACTCACCTTGTTCGATTGGCTCTTTTATTCTGCTTTCTACCTCGATCCCTACGGTATTGGGCGTCTGGAGGTGCTCAGGATTCGTCGTAACAGTGTGGCCACAGCTTTCTACCCTCTCCATCCAGATAATTCCACCTTTTAGTTAGCTATTTTATTAGCAGTATACTATTGGATCGGGCACTCGTCACAGTTGTTCGCAATGGCTCTTTCTTGTCGTAGCCACGCAGAGCGAGCCGAGTCGAGGTATGTACCCGATAAGGAAAGTCTGGCGTGCGTTCATCCGCCAGAAAACATCCTCCTCCTGTACACCACACCGCACCACACCACCACCATGACCTCCATCGCCTCTCGCGCGATCTTCGTCCAAACCTATCCAGGCCTAAAATCCCTCTCCGAGAGCAAACTGCTCCTCGCGCACTTGCAGCGATTCGGCCGCGTCGCGACATTCCGCAACCTCCGCGTGCGTCTACCAATCCAACAACATTCCGAAGCAACCAACCAGTCCTGCTAACACAGAGCCCATATATACATACAGTATGACACAGCACACGAAGTGAACGACCCAACAACAACACCCGACAACCACCACCACCAAACAACTCGCGCCGTCCTCGCGATCTTCGAGTCTGCGAGCTCCGCCGAAAAAGCCTTCAGGGCTTCTCCCTACCGGATCCCGCTCCCGAGTCCCTCGCGCAGAACCGCGAACCCGCGTCTGCGAAATCTCAACAACACCAATCCCAACCCCAATCCCAGCCCGAACACCAGCCCGAGCCCGAGCCCGCAATCAAAAGACCAAGACCCCCAACCGCAACCCGCAGATGCCCCGAACCCGCTGCACCCCTGGACCGCGTCGGACATAGCGCGGGAAAGCAGGGCCCCGCCGGACATGCGCTGCGTGGTGGCCTGGTCGCGCCATAACCATGAGCGGGCGCAGGAGCGGAACCCGTACCACATGTACTACAAGATAGATGACATATCGGCGCCGTTTCGGGGTTTGAGGTACTCGATGGGGATTCCGGTGCGGGCGTTGGGGGATTGCTTGGTGGGGAGGAAGAGGAATATGCCGTGGTGGAAGAGGGAGAACATTGATTTACTGAATGAGATGTTGGGGATGAAGTCACTCTGGGGGGTTTATGAGGAGGGCCTGAAGGAGGAGAGGAGGGAGGAGGAGAGGAGTCGGCAGAAGGATGAGGAGTGAGATGATGGAATGGGGAAGCTCTGCTCGTCCATTAGGACTGTTGTCTTGGGATGTGGTCATTTGTTATTCCCACGGCTAATGCTAATCTCTATAGAACCGCATGGCTATACAGAAGTCGACGATCGCCAGCCCGCATGGCAAGAAACGCTCCTCGATAACGCCGCCAGCATACCCGTCCATACCCATCCACAAGCGCAATAACTCCTAAGAAACTCGAACATATGCTAAAAGGCCGTTAGCGAGCGTCCGAACGCTGGAGGCAAATACCTACTCGCGTCAATCTGCATTATATGGGGGATCGCCAGCCGCACTTTATTCCTATACACCGCCGGTCCCTTCTTTTGCAGCGGATTCCCCTCGAAGTATACCGTCTGGAGATTTTTCTTGTCCTTGAGCTCGCGCTCGACCTCTTCGAAGCTCGACAGCTGATTGTTCGACGCCCATAGTTCTTCTAAATCAGTCAAGTGGGAGAGATGCTCGAGCTTCGACACCTGGTTATTGGTGAAATCAAGAACGCGGAGCTTGGTGTTGGATTCGAGGCCGCTGAGATCGGTGATAGCGTTATGCGACACATAGAGCTCTTCAAGCGACTTCAGCGACGACAGCCCCGACAAGCTGGTGAGTCGGTTGGATTGGATGGAGATGAGTCGGAGGTTGGAGAGATGACCGAGATTCTGCGACGTCAGAACGAGAAAGCCAGCAGGCCGCCGTCGACGTCGACGTACCTTCATTTCAGTGATTTTATTCTTCCCGAGCCATAGCTCCTCCAAAGACGAGAGCGTGTCGAGGTTTTCAATTTCCTGGCCAGTCAATAACAGACAAAGACGAAGCTAGACCAGCACATACTCTGATTCTATTGGCCCCCAATTCCAAATTCCGCAACTTGACCAGCCCCTCTAGCCCCTCAATCTTGGATATCTTATTCTGCACGAAATAGAGATCCGTCAACCCGACAAGATGCGAGATATTCTTGATATGCTTGATCTTATTAAAGCTGAGGTCCAAACTAGCCAGGTTGCGGAAATCGTCAAGACCCTTGACGTGCGCGATGAGGTTATCGTAGAGATCGAGCTCGGTCAGATTCGCGGCGACGCTCGAGGGCATGTTGATACGGGTGATCCGGTTCTGGCGGAGCCCTAGTCTCTGAGACCGCGTTCGCATTAGTAGACCGCATCGCCTCGACAGCCCCAACATGTCATCATATCACACGTACCTCGAGCTTGGGGAACCTCTCCAGCCGCAAGGCGGGGATCGATTTTATGCGACAGTGGACGAGGTCAATTTCCTAGACGCCCGCGCCTCCCTGTGAGCCTATGCAACAGATACAATCCCGGCATGGTGCAGCGCATACATCGGTATCCGCCTCCTCATCTTCGAGCAGATCTATAGCCCGGAATAGATGTTAGCTTCCAATGCAATCCATCGACGGGATGCGCGCATCGACTCCAGGACGTACCCTCATCGGACTCGTTGGGCTCGACCGGCTCGGCGTCCTCTGCTGGGGCAGCGTGATCGTGATCGTGATCTGAATGGTCGGATTCCTCCATGGCGTCTGCGTCTGGGTCTGCGATTGTTGCTTGCTGTCCCACTCGCAGCTTTCCGTCCCAGCCTTTGCTGTCTCTCATGGTTGCGGGGCGGTCTTCGGTAGAGGGATGTGTAGTAGATCGCTGAAACCGGACTGAGTAGAGCAGCGAGTATGAAGAAGAAGCGGCAATTCAGGACGGAGAAGTTCCAACAAAGAGCGTTGATGCCCGCCGCCTGATTTGGTAAGCCGGCGGGCGATCAATTCCTCCGTAAAATCCGCCATATCGCCATGATGGCATACGAATGCTTATTCTACGATACTCTACTCTTGCTTTGTCGCTGGTTGATAAGTAATTAATGCAATACCGTTAATAGGGTATACTCAAAACAAGGGGAAATCTTCACGCCTTCCGGGGGGAAAGAATATAAACTACAGAGCGGATACATCAGATCAAAATCTTAACTGATGACCAAGGACAGACGCCTGAAGAATGCAAAACACTAACGACGGGGGTAGTGGGAACGAGGGCAAAAACAAAAGGAACAGGCTGGAAGAGACAAATCGGCTCGCAGAGCAAGTAGTACACGCACACACCAAACAGCCAATGCACTGCAAAGGATTCAACGCAAGTTGGATGCCGCTGAGAAATAGCTCAAGATGCAACACGGGGGTTTGTTCTCCATATTCATCCTCTATCCATCAGCTGAGATAGCACGAGTCTTGACACCATGTATACCTGAGACAAAAGAAAGTTGGTTGGTCTGGCTTTTTGACGGCTGGCAAAAGGAAGCAAACCCAAAACGATGCTCGCTCAAAATGGAAACAGTTGAACGGACGTCGTAGACGACGTTAGCATGAAATGTCGAGAACTAGGCTGACGTCTTTGACTTGTGCGCCGGCAATGTCTTCGAGGACTGGTATCAGGTCAAGGAGTTCGTTATCGTGAGCGTCAGAGAACCAGCTGCTGATAGGAATCGCATGTTGAGGATGGAATATGTACGACGTAGGCGAGTTGTCGATGATAATCGTCTCCCGCAGATTACGGCCCACTTGCGAAAGGTCCTATAATAGGGTCAATGCCAATTCGGCGGGCAACCGGGCCATGATAGACCAACCTTGACGTAGTTCCCTTGGTGGTTGAAACAGCTATCTCTGAATAGCCGATGGTGGACGGCGTCGTGAATGTCCAGCTGGTCCAGCAAGGGATCACCGTACTAGTTCCATCAGCGACCATATAACCGTGCATACTATGGCAGACGTACCTTGGAGACGGATGCTGTAAAAATAACCACTTCGTACAATTCGCCCACTCGCTTCATGAATTGGTCGACGCCAGGTCGCTTAATCACGTAGATATTGTGGTATTGGCCCTCGATTTCGACAGGAATGGTGAAATCCGCGCGCTCCAGAACCTGCAATCAACGGTGAGTCCAACTGTCTTCAAAGTTGCAAAGTGCGCGAAAAAATACCTTGAAACTACTGTGGACTAGCGTCTCATCCAGATCAAGAACTAGACATTTTCGGCCTTGTAGATGAGGCAGAGCTGGTGGAAGTAGCATGTGAGGTCTTTCTGCAGGCGCACTTGGCTCCTGTTTCGCTGGCGGAGCCGGTGGTGGGGGTGGTAAGTCGGTAGTAGGTGACTTTACTGCTCCATCCTCATCGGTCAGGCGTTTCGTATCATCTTTGTCGCTGTCCCCAGCCGACGGCGGTTTCTCTGTCGGATGATCGGGTTGGTCCGCAGGCCCCTCTGTCACTTGTGCAGCGGCCAAAGTATCAGCAGGCTCTATTTTTTGAGCGGAATCATCCTCCTTTTCCGGCGCCGCAATAGCATCTGATATATTCTGAGGGCCACCCAATTCATGGGCTTCAGCACGGTCCTCCTTTTGGGAATCATCGTGACCTGGTTCGCTTTTGCCGGCCGCAGGCGCAGAAATTCCATCAACTTGCGAGTCGTGCTCTGACGGACTGAGGTTTCGCTCCTCTTCCTGGGATCGAGGGAGGTCCGGAGTAACCGTTAGATTCGGCTTCTCGTCCTCAGTATGCTTTGACTCTTTAGGTTCCACTGTGCTGGAATCACCAGTATGGACGTCGATCTTCTCTGGGGTCGGTTGGGTATTTGAGCCTGGTTGCCGTACAGTCTTCTTCGGCGGAACGGTATCCTCTGAGTCGGCACTAGACGACGCGCAACAAGTCAAAAATGCAAATAGTTTCGAGGAGCGTTTGCTTTTCTTCTCAGACGGGGCCGGCCGGTGAGTATCCGGGTTTGTCGCGGCTTTGGAGTTCTCCATATTGACCACGTCTTGGTTTTGCCGACGCGATCTCTTGCTACTCCCTCTACTCTTGTCCCTTCGCCGATTTAGGATGCTTCTTCTCGGGCGAAGAGGACCATCGGATTCATGGTGGGTTGTCTCCTGAGACTTCTCCAGCGTCGACTGCTTGTCCGCTCGCGAAGATGTTTGGGAAGGAACCGGTACCTGCGGAGGCTGTTCCTTGGGCGGATCGGCGGAGGACGATGTAGAGGTATCGGTCGGAGCAGGTGCGGATTGAGAGGATTCTATGGGGGTGGGTTGCTGAGCTGATGCATCGGTGCCGCTGGGTCGTTCCTGCGGTGACGATTCAGGCACTAGTACAGCGGTGCAGATTAGCAAGATGAAAAGGAATCACGCGACAGGAAAGACAGCGACCGAAGGAAACTCACTTGAACCTGGGTTGCCCGATGCGACAGCCATAGATGCTTCTTCAGAAGTCGCGGTCGCACCTGAAGGATGCGAATCTCGCACTGGACTCCCTGCCGACATTGGGGCCAGCACAGCGAGGTTTTTAAGAACAGTAGCGACAGGCCAATCGAATTGGGAAGTGGTGAGGCGAGATGCACGTATACGGCACCTGTGAAGGCCACCAGGGATCTGCCGAGGGGAGGGGGTTGAAAGGGTCGTCGCCTCCTGGAAGGGGAGCGCTTAGCTCTCCGGGGAGCACCGCCTAGTTCACCTCAACTCGCGGAAAGGGGAAACCGGGTCTCTGACTTTGAGGAGCCGCGAGCAGTTCAGGCGAACACGGGGCAGAACAACCAGACAGCGTAGTGGAGGGCGGAGAATGATGAGGGAGGTTGGCTCGTGAAGAGAGAGTCGGGGACGATCTGAGGTCCAGAGTTGGCGATGTCACGTGGAGGCAGGGTTGACGGTCGAGCCTGCGCTTTGCCGACTTCCTTGCCCGGAGAGCGTCTGCTTGCTGGCTTCACCGGACTCCGGACTCTGTTTGGCGTGTTTTTGGCTAATTCTCTGTGTCCAAAGTGTTCATGGTCCTTGAACTGGCTCGGGAAAGGGGGAAGAGGGTGATCAGGCCTCGACCAAGAGGTGCGCTGCAGAATCAGGCTGTTGGCCAAGGAGACTAACACCTCAGTGATCTGGGTTATTTGCCCTGCTGAAAGCGCTGGTGGGGGGTCAAAACTACGTATCTTGACTCAGTGTCTCTGGCCTGGGGAAATCAAGGAACCAGGACGTTCTTTACGATACCAACATTACCTGCTATCGTGATGCTCAAGCGTGATTCAACGGCCGGACTGCTCTGTAACACCGCTACCCTCCATGATCAGGAACTTGCCTCTGTCTTTCTTCGCTCAGACAGGTTTCCCGGTCGCTAATCATCCACAAGATGATCGTTGCTGGCTTTGTGTCGAGGATCTCTGAGATCCCTGATCAGCACCTCCACACCTCTATCCGAAATATCCATATCCAGCCAGTGAGTGTGGCATACTCAATATCGCCTTTTCCGCTGTTAGGAATAGGGACACCACCACTACGCCTGTTTAGGGCTGTTCGCGGCTGCAGGTTTTCCTTCTCGTTCAACACCTAGCTGCTTCGGCCACCAATCTTAATCGTTGTTTTACCCTCCGAAAGCCACTAGTGTCCTCTGGTGGTAATAGTGTCGGACTCCGTCCAGCCTTAGTCTCCACATCAAAAGGCGGAATAATATGCGGCGCTTCAGATCTGGCTGCCTTTGCAATCCAGCTGTCCATGGTCTGGATACTGGGTACAGTAGAATCAGGCCTGCGAGGCCCGAGTGGTCTCTGAACCTGTGTTTCTCAGCGTGGATTGAACCACAGATGAAGAATATCAAACAGCCATTAACGGTGGGTTTATTCGGGGCGCAGGTACTACGCTATCCACGCAAGGAAACCCGGCGCTTACGGGAGGGACGGCATGCTACAGGCAGGTGTAACCGCTGTTGACTTGACGGAACTGCCATATGTACATCCTCCGTCCTGCAATGCAATTCTATACTCTATATCATGGGTTCTAAGCAAAGGTTATTGCCCATAATAATATGAAGAGTCTATAAAACCAATTCATTATGGAGTAGGTCGCCCTGGGCTTTCCCTCCTGTAATGCGAGACGACAAATCCCAGCTTCCAAGTTGCTTAACCTGCAACAGCGTAAGGACCAGATTTGTAGATGTTGTCATACTGTACTCCGTACTCCATACTCCATACTCCATACTGCCAGCAATGTCACCACCACGTGACTCTCCCTGGCCCGAGGTCGGTCCTCACATGCGCCCTGACTTCCACTGCCCAAACCAACCAGTTCTCTTCCTTCCTTCCATCCACCAGACCGTGTCTCGTCTCCGGTGGTCACAAGCTCTGACTTTCCATATTGCGTCGTGCTGTCAGGTGCTCACCCCACCTCATGGCCCTCAGCCTCCCTGTTTAAGATGCCAGCTGCGGCGGACATGCCGGTGATATACCCTTGCTGAAGTGTTTCAAATATATACGGGCAATATGGCTGCTCTGTCAACCCTCCGGCAGTCAGAGGACCCCCTCCGTGCGCTGTACACTCACTACGCCAACCTCCTTCGCTCCCGATTCAAGCGTTCATCAAGGTCCGCCAAGCTGGCCGCCACGATCGCATTGCTCCTTTCCATCATAGGCAGCGGATATGGAGGATACAACTGGTTTCGCGAGAGGGCCTTTGAAAGAGCCCGGGGCAGGCGCCTTGTGCGACGGAATTCCGGCATTAAAGGGAAAGATGGATCTCGCACGATCTATGTGCCGTACCGAGACTCGATGACGTCTAGCGTCAAGATCAGCCCGACTAAACCCACGACATTTGATGCCCATCGGAGGTTGTTCTTGAACCCTCCTGCGTCGACTCGCCTTCGTGATGGGGAATCGTCGGGCCAAGTCCCTCCTCCGACGACTAAACCGGGCTTGAACCTCGCATTTCTTCACCAGTTCCTCAGTCTGGGTAGCATCATGGTTCCCAGATGGAGCAGCAAGGAGACGGGACTACTGATGAGTCATGCCCTCTTCCTGGTCCTAAGAACATATCTGTCGCTGTTGATCGCAAGGCTGGATGGCGAGATTGTGAGGGATCTTGTGGCGGGCAAGGGACGAGCGTTCCTATGGGGCATCGCCAAATGGTGCGGCATTGGGACCCTCGCTTCCTACACGAATGCCATGATCAAGTTTCTCCAGTCGAAGGTGTCTATCGCCTTCCGAACCCGGCTCACCAGATACATCCACGACCTTTACCTCACCGATAATAGCAACTACTACAAACTGATGAACATGGATGGTGGCATCGGCCAAGGCGCAGACCAGTTCATCACGCAGGATCTCACTCTTTTCTGCTCGGCAGCCGCAGCGCTTTACTCTTCGATGGGAAAACCTTTGGTGGATCTCTTTGTGTTCAATTACCAGCTCTATCGCTCGCTCGGACCGTTGGCGTTGAGCGGAATCCTTACCGGATATTTTAGCACGGCGGTTGTCCTGCGCAAGGTATCTCCGCCGTTTGGGAAGCTCAAAGCCGTTGAGGGCAAGAAGGAAGGTGACTTCAGAGGCCTTCACTCGAGACTACTAGCCAACGCCGAAGAGGTCTCATTCTATGGCGGAGCAGATACTGAGCGAGTGTTCTTGATGAGAAGCTTCAAGGACCTACAGCGATGGATGGAGGGTATCTACAGCCTGAAGATCCGCTACAACATACTGGAGGACATTATCCTGAAGTATGCCTGGTCGGCCTTTGGCTATTTGATCACCTCCCTGCCTGTCTTCCTCCCAGCCTGGGGTGGAACGGGTGGCGCCCAAGAATTGCTCGATGTACCTGAGGAAATCGGCCGGGAGCGAAGTCGAATGAAGGATTTCATCACCAACAAACGTCTCATGCTTTCCCTGGCTGATGCGGGCGGCCGGATGATGTACAGCATCAAGGATATTTCAGAGCTGGCGGGCTACACATCCCGGGTTTATTCGCTTGTTTCCACGCTGCACCGGGTGCATGCCAAAGCATACTACACCCCCCGCGGGTCCCATCCGGAGTTGTACTCCCTGGCGGATGTGCAAGGAACCATCCACAATGGGTTTGATGGAGTTCGCCTTGAACAGGTCCCCATTGTAGCCCCGTCACTGTATCCCCTCGGAGGTGACGAACTTTTGGAGTCATTGTCGTTCATCGTGCATTCTGGAGACCATCTTCTTATCTCCGGGCCGAATGGGATTGGGAAGTCTGCTATTGCGCGTATTGTCGCCGGCTTGTGGCCTGTGTACCGCGGCCTGGTCAGCCGACCGAGAGGGTTCGGGCAGGATGGGATCATGTTCCTGCCCCAGCGACCCTATCTCAGCGTCGGCACCCTGCGCGATCAAGTCATATACCCCCACACAGCAATGGACATGCGCGACAGCGGTGAAACCGACGACAAGCTGCAGAGCGTTTTGCAGGACGCCCATCTCGGTTATCTCCCGAGCCGCGAAGGCGGATGGGACGAGCGGAAAGAGTGGAAGGATGTCCTTAGCGGTGGTGAGAAGCAACGCATGGCTATGGCGCGGTTGTTCTACCACGAACCTAGCTATGCCTTCATCGACGAAGGAACGTCGGCAGTCTCATCGGACGTTGAGGGACTGCTGTACGAGCGGGCCAAGATGCGGGGGGTTACATTGATCACCGTTTCCACGCGCGCGACTCTGAAGAAGTACCATACGTACAATCTCACGCTTGGCCTGGGCTCCGACGGGGAGCACTGGCAGCTTGAGCAGATTGGTACAGCGAAGGAGAAGCTGGGCGTCGAGAGAGAATTGCAGGAACTGCGCAAGCGACTTGATAAAGTAGACGAATGGAGACAGCGCCGAGAGGAGATCGACAACGAACTTCGCAAGGTCTGGGTTGAGGAGGGCGAGCTCGCGCCTCCGCCGTACGAGGAAGAAGCTGGAGAGCCGGAACAGCAGGTGGTGGAAGAACAGATAGAGGGAGGAGACGAGGCTGCGGAAGAAGAGCCAGCGGACGTGGACGATGTTGATTAGGCGTCTAGCATAGACGGCGCTATTGTATATGGATGGTATGATCTTTTGTATGTATTATTGAGCGATGTGATATTTTTTTGGTATTGCAAGTATTGCTTACTTCCTTTGCTCTTTGCATTGTTCTCTTTTCTATCTTCACCTTCATTTCTCGTTCTATAGCAGTCACATGACCGCGTACGCGACGACTGAGCAAACACGCTGTATTTACACCTCTTCCTCAATTCCCAACCCTCCAGTAAAATCGAGAAGGCCCTCTCTCTGTTCTTTTCTCATCCAGCGAACTAGAATACACGACGCGATCCAGATCTGAATTCTGAATCTGGGCTGGCGTCATATTCCATAGTCTCGATGGCCTCTCGCGGCTCCCAGTCCCCCGAGGAGGACGATGGCCTGATTATGATCCCCATCGATCGAACATACAGCGATGGAGACCCAGCGTTTTGGCCACCGGCACCCAAGTTCCAGATGGTGGACGACACGGTCTATCGGCGGAAGCTCGCGGTGAGGTGGCTGCAGGAAACCGGCGGCGCGTACGAAGAGGGTATGTCTTGTCTTATCTCATTCTTCTTTCTGGTTGCTTTACAAGTTTATTATGCGCTGTTTCCTCTTCTGATGCCCGATCAGGAATGGACTACATCTTGGATGCTCTGCCGGAAGGCTACGCCATGTTCGACAGAGAACGCGGCACGAATCCGGACATAGTAAGGGCATTATTCAGGAGATGCCGGAGCGCTCTAATTTGTCCCAGCGCGACAGGTTTCTCTACGGCCATCCCTGTGGACAGTACTTTGATTCCACGATCAAGTTCTTCCCTCATTTTCATTACCTGATGACCGGGGGAAGCGGGGCGTGTCCGTGCGTGAACTGCGCGAAATTGAAGAAACGCTCAGGTTAGCCTTTCCCCCAATTTCGGCTTGCAGTTCTGACAGTCGGTTAGGTGAACATGCAGAACGTGGGAAATCGCGTGTTGGCAGACCGCCTGGCGTTAGCAGGTCTCCCAGACCCGCCGGCAAGCCCATAGTGGAAATGCCCCCTGATAGGCCATCGCGCAGACTGGGTAGACCGCCTGGTAGACCAGCTGGGAGGCCGGGACGATATCCTGTTTTTGACCGAGAAGGGACCCGTGATGTGTACAAAGCGGCCATCAGGACGCTCAGGGAGTCTGGCAATCTGGACCAGCCGATCACGGAGGACGAGAGTATGGATTGGATGGCGGAAAACACGCTACTTGAAGAGCATCTGGAGCGGATAACCATCCAGCAAGCGTACATTCCCCGGCTGGGCGAGATAGTTCTCTGGACGCCGTCTTTTGAAGGCGAGCTGCGCTGGGACCCTGCATCCGAGCGGATTAGGGTGTACTCTACCAAGAAAGAGAGATTTGCGGGCGAGCCGCAGTGGCGAGCGGGTATTGTCACGCAGACTCCGAGGGAAGACGTCTCGCTCTATGATATCGTTGAGACGTCGGAAAAGCAATGGGAAGTGAACTACTCAGGATTCAGGATCGAGACGTTCCCGGACCCGCTCAGCACGGACAAGAGCTACTCGCTGCACTACAATTACGTGCACTTGAAGTGCATCAAGCCGTTCAACGCATTCGAAGTCTTCATGCAGCGGATCCCGCGCGAGGACTTCCACCCGTCCATCGAATATGCCATGACAGTCATGTCTTCGTTCAGCCTGGTCAAGAAACACCGTTTCAGAGGCACCTGGCCTGACGCGTCTATCTATTGCCAGGCCATATTCCTCGGGGCCGAACTGCTGCTTGTCGGAGATGCCGTGCGGCTGAAACCAAAGGGCTGCACAGCAGACGACGCGCTGGAATCCAGGATATCGGACGTGCTAGTGGTCGACGAGATCCGGCTCGACCTGATCTCGTGCATTGACGACTTCGACTCGACTCAGATGGCCGAGAACTACCGAGTCCGCATTCGTGGAAAAGTCTACACGAACAGCCCACTCCGGGCTTCCACGCTCGGCGACCGCGCGAACTCTGACCAGCCCATGAGCGGAGACGAGGTCATCGCCGCATTCCAGTACACCGGCATGAGCGGGTACGGCGACTGGTACCGGCTCTTCTCGGGGCAGGTTGCGGAGGTGTCGCAGGACATGGTTGTCGGGCGGTGCTACGAGCCGGACGCGATACAGATCATGTTCGGGTCGCTGTCGCTGTCGCGGGACCTGCACGGAGTGTTGATGGGGCGGAAGTACTCGCGACAGACGGACCAGCGGATCGCCGACGACAAGCACTGGTTCTGGGGCGACTACCGCACGCAGACGCTGGCGGTGGACTCGCTGAACGGCGAGGAGGTCGGCCAGTACAGCGAGGCGCGCGACGTCAAAATGTGGCGGGGCACTCTGAAGGTCATGGCGGGGACGGCCTCGCCGGCGGATATGCGCGCGGCTAGACTCCCCGGCGATCTCGGACGGCCGCCGACCAAGTCGCGCACGACGTTCGGCGAGGTGCGCAAGACCAGCGCGCTCGTTAGCAAGGGGCTGGGGGCTATAGATGCAAGCAACAATGTCAGCTCGACGGAGGAGGCGAATGGGCGTGGCGGCGACTCGGAAGAGGAAACAACGGAGGAAGACTCTTCCAAGTACATGCATGAAAGTGACAGGACGGCGGGGGACGGCTACCATCCAAAGAGGGCCAGGTTTGCTTGACTGGATTTTTTCAATTCATATGTACACTGCCATGTACTATATATACCCTAGGAAACAGCGATCAATTAATAAGTCCGGCTAACAACGTCGCGGGCAAAATCCCCAAAACTCCTCCCCGGCTGCACCTCCTCATGCAGATTCGG
Organism: Aspergillus sp. HF37; assembly: GCA_003698115.1. Taxonomy (NCBI): domain Eukaryota; kingdom Fungi; phylum Ascomycota; class Eurotiomycetes; order Eurotiales; family Aspergillaceae; genus Aspergillus; species Aspergillus sp. HF37. The sequence continues at coordinate 6,847 of RAQS01000248.1, read as the reverse complement.
CTGCGTAAACACCGCCAGCGTATTCCTGGCGATCCGCGCATCGCCCGCGGCGCGCGCGCCCTTAACAAAATGCGGCACAGCCCGGAACCTGCCCTGCGTGATCAATTCCAGCGCCTCTCCTGTCTGGAACGCAAGGCAGTCTTTGGGGATGTTGACCTTGACGACCTCGCCGGTCCGGGAGCGGATGTACAGGCCGGCGGCGGGGTCAGGTGAACGCGGCAGTTCCTGGAGAGGTTCTCCGTTGTGCTGGACGACAGAGGGAGGGGAGGAAGCCTCATCGACGAACATGGCAGACGTAAGGCCGGTAAGACAGCTGTGGTCGATGTGAGTTGCGCACCAGTCGTCATCGTCGTCCTCCTGGCTCTCCACCGGCGGCGAAGGCGAGGGAAAATAATGCAGCAACCGCGCCTTGGTCGTGAAACTACCTTTGACAACCCTCTCCAAATACCCCGGCGTATAGCCGTTGATATTCTGGACCGCGAATCGATCGCACGCCCGCGCAACCAGCCCAGCCGTCTCAATGACCAGCCGACAGAGGTCCTCGGCGGACTGTTTGAAATGCGGCAACTGTGCGTCGGACGGCCAGATGTTGGGCGCGGTGTAAGCAGCCAGGTCGCTGTCTTTCCCGCTGGCGGCATCCTCCTGGCTCGGAGGCGCGCCCTGCAAGGCCGGGTCCTGGTAGAAGGCGCAGTTGATGTAGAACGAGCCCTTGAGAGAGTCGAAGTGGCCGGAGCGGAGGGTCTCTTTGCCGCAGGACCAGCCGGTCAGGTAGTTTGTTTGCGGCGAGGTGAGGGATTCTAGGCATTCGTCAGTCGCGTTGTCGGGGAATTATAGTATCGGTATCTGCTAGTCGACTGGGGATCCATACCCAGTTCCCCCTCCGGCAGAGCAGCCAGATAGGATGCATTCGACAGCACCTGCGCGCGCAGGGCCTTGAATTCGGCAGGGAGGTCCTTGACGATGATGATGCCCAGGGACGACGGGCCGAATGCTTCGGTCAGGGTTTCGAAGGAGATGGACCCGTCGACGAGGTCGCGCAGGCTCACGGTCACAGCTTCTTGCATGGCTGAATTGGTTGATTGACTTGACTGACGATTGGCAGAGGGGCGCAGAGGGGCCGGGGAGTTGATATTCGAGGATCAACGGTTAGCGGCGGTTTCTCCGCACTGGGATGATCCCAGCAGGTCGATCTATAGCAGCGGATTCGAGTAGCGTTGCGGCAGAGGCCGTCGTTGGCTAGTTCCAACTATTGCTGGGTGCATCGTTCCTTTCTGGCTGCGTGTCTTCAGCGTCTTTCTGTCAGTGTATTCTGGAGGAGAGTGTCGAGGATGGCTGCAGATCCAAGATCACTGCAGAATGACTATCGCCGCTCACCGCCTGCCTCCACATTCGGCCGCGGTTGAACTGGACTTCTTCACTTCTCTAGCTCTAGTACTACTGCTAACCTTTGCCTTCTTCGTCCCAAATCATCGAAATGGAATGACATCTTTGGAACTCACTCTCCGGCTCTTCTCTTGCCCAGCGCCTTACCGGATATGTCGCCGTTGCTTCCCTTCCCCTCGTACAAAGAGTCTCCCAGAGGGCCAACAGCTCCCTTCAATCCGTCCTGAGCTTGTTCCCAGAGCTTAGGCTGTCTGGTTTATTTGCTGGTTCCAGTTGCAGCTGTCTTGTTTATACGGCCACTACGGTCATTAGAGTACTACTCTGTGTCGAACAGCATGTCTTCCGCCCCAGATGAGCGCGACAATACCATGTCGCCTCGCAACACCAAGACCGACGGCCTTTCGTCTCGCCCGAGCCATCAGAAATTCGTCTTCACCGATCCGGTTGCCCTCCGATACCTCGAAGAGGACCCGTCGACCGTGGTCCTACACCGCCGCTTGAAACTCCAGGGCTACGAGATATACATTGTGGAGCAGTGGGCGTGCTCGCGGATCCATCCGACCTTTGTCATAACCACGTATACCGGGGACCCGTCGCACACCGTTTTCGTCGGCGTCTTGAGCGTCCCGACGGACGACACCACTTGGTCGCCGCGGCTGAAGCTGTACTACAGTGCGGTGGCGCAGTATCATACGCGGAAGAGCGAGACGCCGCTGGGGATCCTCATGGTGACAGATCTGGGCTCGCTTCCATCGTCACTGATGGTCATCCCGGTGCCGGGTGGCGACATAAAAAGGCACAGGGACGATTTCATTGTCAATGAGGACCTGAAGAGGCTTGGGTGCTCGGGTCGTGCTGGACTCAAGCTACAACCTCCTCCGACTGCTACGGAAACCAAATTCCACCAGCTTTATCGCACAAGCGAACGGGTACCGCTATATAGTGCGGTAATCGAGCTTGTCAAGCAGTGCCAGCTGGCGTTGATGATGTTTGGCAGTCTGGCTCCCGAATATGTGGACGGGCTGTTGTGTGATGTCACGGAGACAGCGATAGCGGACTGGTGGACAGACATTGGCTTCGACCTCTACAACATCGAACCAAATGATGGTGTCCTCGGGCCAACCACCGTTGCCGCGCTGCTGGGTACTCTCCTCGGTGCCCGGAATCGGCTTCATGCCTTTGGAGCACCGGTTGGAAAGGATGCGTTTGACATGACGAACCTCAAAAGAGGCGTTGGGAGCTTTCAGAAGTCGCAGAAGCTACAAAAAACGCGGAGACTAGACCGACAGACCCTGGACCGGCTCCATCGCGCGACGGCCAAGGCAGTAAATTCGGATGGCTGGACCGATGCTGTTAAGTCGACAATGGCGGAGCTGAGTGGGCAAGGGGGTGAGATGGTCAGGGAAATGGTACGGGGCCGGGACAAACGCGGCATTGCGGATATCGAAACGCTCGACCTCGACAACTTTGCACACTTGGTCACAGGCGGACGAGCCAAATGGCTGTGGTTGGGCAAGCCGCGCAAAGGCGGCTTTGGCGATGGCTTTGGCGGTGGCCCCCCAGCTTCAGATATGATGTTTACTACAGACGATCATGGTGGATATGTCTGGACCAGTCGAAAACGGCGTTCGGACGAGCATATGGCTGGCCGTCGCTCCGTTCAGGGGTCGGAGTATTCGTCGAGGCACCCCGACGCAGCAGACACCTTGGATGAGAAGGATCAGAATCTAGGAAGAATGGTCCGGAAAGGAGTCAGTGGAAAAGTCACCGATGCGAGGATAGGCTTTGGGCGGTTCAAGGATGCCGTTGGACTGCCTAATCTTCGCTCTCACCACCATAAGCCGACCAAAGATGGTGTTGGTCTGATCGCCGATGCTGCCTATCTTCCCTCGGTGGAGAGCGAACTCGACGCGTCCAAACCGAAGGATGAATTCGACGACCACATGGAGCATGACGATGCCGAGCATCCCCCTAATTTAAGCGAAAAGAAACCCAAGCCATTAAACACTCTTTTGCCAAAATCCCCTGATGCCCAACGTCCAGGGATAGTCGTCGAGCCTGTAACGCCTATCCAAGGTTCGGAGTCACGTCCTGAAGCGGCAGAAGGACATCCACCGAGATCACCTTCACCAGACGACGAGGAAAACGGTTTGGAGCTCTGCCCGACACGGTCAACCGAAGCTTCAAACCGTGAGCAGGCTTTGAGCCAGGCTATCCAGGCACTGCGGCGGCGGCGTAGTTGCATGGATTTCAACCCAGAAGGTTATCTACAGCGGAAAGACAACTATTGGCCGCGCCATCTATCCTTCAGCGCTGCCGAGGAAGTCATACTCACGTGGGAGGGCGTCGGCCAAGGTGCGGAGGAGAAGCCCGGCGCTGCTTTGGAAGAGGCCGTCGCCCAGGAGGGCACTCGAGGAGCCGAAGCACAGGCTTTCGGCTCCAGAATCCTCGAGTTAAACCAGAACACCCTTCCGTGGGTGGTAAGGCAGGTGGACGCGGTCGACGGACTGAACCAGATTCTATACGAACGCCATGAGGAGGTGAATGCGCTCTACCATGACCGGCTCGGGACATATCAGAAAGTCCGGGAGCGGTCCAGCGACTTGCTGACGGAGGAACACTCGTTCCTGATAGATAACATGAAACGGGTGGAGCTACTGGGAGCGAAGCTGGACTACGAGCTGAACGTACTCGAGTCCAAGGTCGAGGACGTCGAGTCCGGGCTTGCAGAGTTCGAGCGACACGTTATAGAAATAGAGTCGAGGATGAAGGCCATCAAAGGCGAGCAGCAGAAGCAGAGCAGTACCTGGCTGTCGCGGCTCGGACGACTCGCCGGCCTGTCAAGGCAGTGATGTGCTATATGATCCGATCCCGTGTATATAGACATAGTCATATTCAACAGATTCCGATTGCTGGTCTTGGATACACGGTCCGGTCCCCAAGCATAGACCCTCTATCATACAGATGCGAAGAACCTTCAATAATAATAAAGAGAATATCCGCAACAAGACAAGTCCCGGGAAACCAGCTCTTACATCCCCATACCCATCCCCCCTTGTCTATTGGCCGCATCGCCCTGCATCTTCTCGCTAACCTTGATATTGACGTCGAAGAACTTGGACACGCACCGGTCCAGGCAGACCGACTCGCCCTTGTTGAGGTCGGCTTCGCGGTAGTCGGTGGGAATGCACTTCTTGGTGCACGACTCGGTCAAGCTGGACGTGTCAGTGCGACTGGCTGCTGCTACCCACGAGAATAGAGTGGACTCACCGGGTGAACATGTCGGAGACCATCTCGACTTCAGTCTCTGCGGCAGAGATCTTCTCCGCCGAGGACATTTTGGGGGGGCCGCCGAAGAGGAAGGACATTGTGGAGGGAGAGAAGAACGGTATGGAGTCAGAGCAGGAGTAGTTGGTTGTATCTGCTCTGGTGTAGCTGCTGCCGGAGTTGAGAGTGCACGGGAGGCGCTCACCGCCCTGGGATTTTTGCCCTCATTCTGCCGCTCTTCTCTTCCACTTCTCTTCTCCTTCCTCTTCGCGATGTGATGCTCGCTGCCCGCCCAGGTCCCAATGCTCTCGTTTCGTCCGCGCTGGACGTCTAGGTAAGAACTCTGATTTCTTTGTTTCTGCTGCGCCTTGCGTAATGAGAAAGCTATCCCTTATCCAGAACCGCTGCAAGTTGATGCCGAGTGCAATGAACGCATCCGATAGCCTCAATTTCTGATAATATGCTATTTACTCTTCTTGCTCATTATGGAGTGCCATTGAGTTTCCTCGCTGACTGGTGTCAGAACAACAGGGTTGTCGATATCGCCCAGCCCGAAGCGCGCCCTTCGTTTGAACACTCAACCATGGAGAGTTGAATGTCTTTCTCTGCCTGCCAATGCGCGGAAGAGCAGCGTCGTCGCCTCGCCAGAGAAGGGAATCAGCGCCCGGGTGCAGGAGATCAAGGATTCCTGCTCAGATCCTTATCCGCGGCTCCTGCCGGATACGCGGTCAGTGAGCTGCTCGGCCTTTCGCTCTCGGTACGCCGGTCTGGAGAATGACCAGACCGTAGATCACACGGTTGTCGTCCATGGTAGGTCCCTGCTACTCGCTGGTTGGCTGGCTTGTACTTAGACCAGTAGGTAGGATACGTACCTATAGACTTGCGGGGAGCAAATTGATATTCTTCGATCTCGTGCAAGACGGCCATAAAGTCCAGATCATGTGCAACCAGCGCCGGCTGGATGGCGTTTCTCTTGAGGAGTTCAAGAAGCTCTACCGTCTCCTGCGCCGCGGTGATGCGTTTTGTATGTTCTTCCTCCCGGATCGTGGATATGCCCGTCGCTGAACGTCTCCAGCCGTAACAGGTAAACCGCATCGAACCACACGAGGCGAGCTCACCGTGCTGGCGGCAGAAGTGCCGCGACTGCTGTCCCCATGTCTGCACGATGTTCCAGTGGACGCGGAGAAGCACGAGCACTCTCCGTATCCGCGGCACGTCCAGTTGCTGGCCGACAAGCACACGGCGGATATCATCCGCGCGCGCTCGGCCGTCATCCAGTATCTGCGGCAGTTTTTCCTGGACCGCTCGTTCATGGAAGTCAGCACGCCTATCATCGGGTCTGTCGCGGGCGGCGCCGTCGCCCGACCTTTCTCGACCTCTGCCGCCGAATTCCCAGAACGCCAGCTCTCGCTCCGAATTGCGCCCGAGCTCTGGCTCAAGCGACTGGTGATAGGCGGGTTCGACCGGGTATTCGAGATTGGGCCGTCGTTTCGGAACGAAGGTATGTGCCTGTCTGCCTACGTGCATCAGCCATCGTAAACAGTCTCTGACTCGCGCAGGCGTCGACAAATCGCATAACCCCGAGTTCACCACATGCGAGTTCTACCACGCCTACGCCAATCTGAAAGATCTCATGTCGGTGACAGAAACCCTTCTCTCCGGTCTCGCCGGCCACATCCACCAGCTCAACGAGTCCGAGCGCACCCTACAACCCACCGAAGCGAATTTCACACCACCCTTCCACCGACTCGACTTCACCGTGGCCCTCGAAGAAAAGATCGGCCGAAAACTCCCAGACCTCACCTCCGAAGACGCTCTCCCCAAGACCAGAGAACTATTCGAGACCCTCGCCCTCGCAATCCCCGACAACCCGACCCTCCCGCGCCTCCTCGACGAGCTCTCCTCCATCTACCTCGAACCGCAATGCACGAACCCGACATTCCTAATCAACCCCCCGGAATGTCTCTCCCCACTCTCCAAGTCGTTCACACACCCCGGAAACGAGCAGCGGGTGGCGGCGCGTGCGGAGCTCTTCGTCGAGGGCAGAGAAGTCATCAACATGTACGAGGAGGAGAACTCGCCGTTCGAGCAGCGGCGCAAGTTCGACGACCAGGCTCAGCTTGCGGGCGAGGCGGAGGAGATCGATGAGAGCTATCTCGAGGCTTTGGAGTGGGGGCTCCCTGCGACGGGGGGTTGG
>RAQS01000247.1:0-29336 GCA_003698115.1 Aspergillus sp. HF37 | reverse complement strand
GGCCCGGTCGAGGTCGAGCGCTCGCGGCGGAGAATCCGGGACTGTTCTGACATGGTATATGTGCTGGTCACGTCTGACGTGTTATTATTGGTAACTTGCCATGACCGACCGGGTGCCATGGACTGAACGTACCTTGTTAAACCGCCGTATGAGCATCCACAAGTCCTCGTTCGACAGCCCGGATGCAAGAGGCTCCTCGATGGCCGGCCTGCTTGCTGTCTTGTAGCTGCTGATTCGCTGGATTGGCTCGCTCTCTACTCGATCTATCAGGGCGACACCATGGATGCTTCCATCGTCGTCCCCGGGCGCAGGGAGTGCCTCAGTCATGTTCCGCAGACTGAGATGCTGGGGAATTAAGGAGGTCTGGGGAAGAAGATCGTGCGGCGGTGCTGTCTATCAAACGGTTGTTGGCGCGGGTAGTGACGCCACGCTGCGTACCCCGACCAAAAAAGCGTGTATGGGGGGGTGGGTGGGGAGGGTTAAAAATTATTGGACCACTTGTACCTCCAAGTAAACGAGAGAAAAAAAAAAAAAAAGGTGTAGGAATCAAACGCGCTCGACATACGAATATTTAGAATAGGGATATCCGATAGGCTATACATGATAAAAGTAGTACAACTAAAATCATGAATTTAATGGTAAGATGCAGACTCTGTAAATATGTATATCTAACGCCACTACTCTGCGTCTCTGTCTCTTTATATAATACCCAATACTGATAGTCAATGATCATGAACTCCAGGTGGTTTTAGCACGCTGGAGGCAGTCAGGCGCCAGAAATATGAGGCCTGTTTCAGTGACGGACCCGGGCAGGCCTACGGGGCTCAGGGCAGACCAAGGGTGCATGCAGCAGGATTGTTTGGCACCAGGTCAAGTTACCGCGGATTCTTCTGCAGAAGCGAGCGCTCATCCAGATAATTCTCTCGTCGACACGCCACTATTTAGTTAGCTTTATAACAATCTACTTTTTGAGCGAGCAATGTCACAGTTTCCGGCAGAGACTTACGTTCCAGAAATCCATGGCATCATTGTTCGGTGTATTTGAAACGGTTCCTTCCCAAGCTGTATGGCGTTAGTTTTCTTTATGTGTTTTATGAGTTCGCTCCTCATCAACAAATTGGGCCTATGGCGCAACTGGCAGCGCGTGTGACTCCAGATCTTCAGAAATCCGAGTCTATCACAAGGTTATCCGTTCGAGTCGGGTTGGGCTCATTCTTCTTTTTTTCTTTTTCTTTTTTGCATCTCTTTCTCTCTTACTCTATTATGTTTGCGAATAAGCTTCTTTCTTTCTTTTTTTTTTTTCTGTTTGTTTAACTTCGGTTCTGGTCCCAGGCCCTATGTTTGGCAAGTAATGAATGGTCTGTCCTTGTCTTCGTTTCTGGTGACTGGTCTGCGATGTGTGCTGGGCTGAGGGTCTAACCAGTTAAACCTATTTATTTCTCCGATTGTAAGCTTCCTGGACGAGCAGAAATATGTGAGACAGGCGAGCAGGTAGGAGGTATGGTGCTACAGTTGTGTTAATTAAAATATATGATGGAGTTGTATGGGAGGGGGTGAGGTGCATATGATGTTGCTCTTTGCATCTATATATCTGCGGAGTATATCCATGACTGCACTCTGCATACGGACATTCGCAACCCGCTACATGCAAGACACGCGTTTTTTTAGAGACATATTGACGCCTGTATATTAAATACAGACTCTCATATATTATTTTTTACAACTGAAAGCCATCGCAGCCTTATTTCGTACATCACGACACAAACGCGACGGATTAATCAGCACCACACGCCGCCAGCTCCAACACCAGCTCCGGTGCCAGCTCCGACTCGACACACCACACGCGATAGCGATGCAATGGACACAGCCAGCGCCGATCCAGATACCCAAACAGACGTCAACCTCCTGATCCTCGACTACCTCCTGTGTCTCGCAATCGAGGCCGTCCTCTCCAAGAGGATATCAGAGCGTGAAGGGCACCAGAGCCAGCGGGATGCTGGCTGGCTTGTCAACTCAGTCAACAGTAAGCTCTCTCTGCCTTCCAAGGGCTGAGATGAGAGCTCGGCTAACTGAATGAAAACAAGTCATCAACTCGATACTCCCGCAGCACCAGACTCAGTCCCTGCCCCCCGATCTATCCACCAAGCTCCAGCTCCTGGCTTTCGCATGCCACTTCCTCCTCCGCTATACACACAATACGCTGGACGAGCGTCCGGGGAATCTGCTCTCCCTGCGTCAACCCGAGCCCGAGTTCGCCGGCACCCATGGACTACATATAGAATCGCACACCTGGACACAAACATCTCGTATAAAATCGCTCTCCAACTCCCTCGCCAATTATGACCCCGACATCGAGGACAAACGCTACAAGTCAACCCTCAACGACCTCGAAATTAACCCGAACACCGCGCAGCCCCGCAAACACCTCCTCCCGCTCTCCCTCCTCGTCCCCGAGTTCATCGCCCTCTGCACTACAGCTTCCGCAGCCGTGCCGCTACCCGAATCCAGCTGGTTCGATATCGCTGTCCAGCTGACAGCGCTGGCTTTCGTTGAAGATATCGCCGTTTTCGGGGGCGCGCAATTCGAGGAGGTGTATAGTAGATGCCTGAGTTGGGCGCCGAGGGACCCAGACAAGGCGCGCGTGTGGGAACAGTCCCGAGAGTACTATCGCAGCGAGTTCGTTTCACCGTTCGTCTCTAAGAATGTGGTTGCACTGCCGATTTTTCGGCTCGAAGGGGATGTGATCGACTTTCTCTTCGATATTATGAAGTCACTGGAACCCCCCGTGCTCATTCAGCTTGAGAGAGGGAAGCTCGGGGACTTGAGCCGTGCGGAAACGCAGGCGTTGAAAGATCGCATAGGGCTTATTTAGCATCACGACTTTAATATTTAATAAGGGCCTGACGCCCTTGCATATACGGTACATCACCTGCAACGCGTTTATGAACTCATTACACGGTGTATGTGCTTATAGAACAGATGGTAATCTACAGGAACCAATCAACCACTCGACACACCATCCCCTTCGATCCGTCTAGCCCAAGAGCATGCGGCGCGGGTCCTCGATGTAGTCCTTGATCTGTGACACCGTGAGCAACCGTCCAAATATAGATCAACAGGACTGTACATACCTTGACAAGGAAAGTGACCGCCTCCCGGCCGTCCAGGATCCGGTGGTCGTAAGTCAGCGCAAGGTACATCATCTGTTGCGACATTAGCATCTCTCCAGTCAGGGCAGTCAGGAGTCGCCTACCGGGCGGATTTCGATCTTCCCGTTCACAACCACAGGCTTGTCCTTGATCGCGTGAAGCCCAAGGACGGCTAAAACGGTCAGAAATAACCCGAAACCAAGAATGAAGATACACACCTGTCTGCGGCAGATTGATGATCGGGGTGCCCATCAGCGACCCAAACACACCTCCCTAGGCCAACGTTAGCAGTCTTCAGCGCAACGCACGTAGGCATGCATACGTTACTGATGGTAAAGGTGCCGCCGGCCAGATCCTCCAGTGTCAGCTTATTGTCGCGCGCCTGCCATTGTCAGCACAGATCCCAAAACACAGATGAGTACAGACCTTCTTCCCAAGATCGGCAATCGTCTGTTCGATACCAACAAGGTCCTTGTTCTCGGTGTTGCGGACCACAGGAGTCACAAGGCCCTTCTCGGTCGCGACAGCCACGCTCACGTCGACGAAATCACGGTAGACGATGGTGTCGCCGCCATTGGGGCCTTCGATCGAGGCATTGACCGCAGGGATATCCTTCATAGCCAGGACACTGGCGCGAGAGAACGCGCTCATGAAGCCGAGCTTCACACCAGTCTTCTTCAGCACGTCATCCTTGTAGAGCTTGCGGAATTCCATGAGGGAGGACATGTCGACCTCGTTGAAAGTAGTGAGTGAGGCGGCGGTGTTCTGAGACTGCTTCAAGCGCTCGGCGATCCTCAAACGCATGCGGTTCATTTTCACCTGTAGGAGACAGTGATTAGCAAGTCACGAACCCTGGCGAATCCAGAAGTAGGAAACGTACGCGGCGCTCTTCGCGGCTACCAGGCGCGGGCTGGGCAGCAGGCTCTGGCTTCGCGGCCGCAGGCTGTGGCTTCTGAGGAGCGGCCTCCTTCGGCGGAGCTTGCTGCTGGCCAGAGGGAGGCGGAGACGGTTTCGCGGGCTCCGGAGCCTTGGGCTCAGCAGCAGGCTCCTTGGGCTTCTCAGCAGGCTTTTCCTCAGGCTTCCCCTCAGGCTTTGCATCAGGCTTCTCCGCCGGTTTCTCAGCGGGCTGCTCCTTCTTCCCCTCAGGGGCTCCTCCAAGCTCCAGCTTGGCCAGCTCTTGATCGACGGCAACAGTGTCTTCCTCCTTCGCAAGGAACTCCTTGATGGTACCAGCGCCCGGGGCATTGACAGCGACATCAATCTGAGTGGTACAGGAGTCAGATTCGTCTGCACAATCCAGCGTATCAACAACAGCTCATTCCACCCACCTTGTCGGTCTCAATTGTCGCAATCTCCTCGTCCTGTTCGACGTAATCCCCAACCTCTGCAGGAAGGTGAGTAGGTTCCAAGAAACGAGTCGGCCATTGATATCATACGCTTCGAGAATTGCTTGAGGGTGCCCTCCGAGATCGACTCCGCCATCTGGGGAACCTTGACAACGGTATCGGCTGCGAAATTAGCGCCATATACCGCGACTATCCAAGAAAGGCAACTTGCCGTAGGTCCGAACCTGATAGCCGCCCAACGGTGAAATGCTCGAACGGACGCCATTGACACTGGCACCAATAGAATCAGTTTGGCTGCAACGACGATGTAAGAAATTTCGAGCAGCTCTTACCCTGAAACCGAGGTCTGTAGCGGACTCGAAGAGAGCTTCATCCCGCTCCGACCGCGCATGAAGGCGGCCGATGCGAGGCTCCTGCGGCTGCCCAGGGACAGACCACGAGAGCAGTAGGGAAGCCGGGAAACAGACATTGTATGTTTCCCTGAGAGCCGGACGAATGGTAATCGGGACGCCATGGTCAAGAGAGCCTGGAGGCGAATTTTCAATAATACAGCGAGAATACAAGTAATTGAAACAAACTTGGAAGTTCAGTAAACGTAAAACGATTCCTCGCGACGCAGAGGAGCACAGGAAAAAGGTAGAGGAGAACGGCCTCAAGTATGATGACAACAGATGCAGCCCGACCCGAGACAACCGGCAAGGTTCCGGCAGCGACCGGGTCAATATTTTTGCAGAGGAAGGCCAGTCCGGGTGCCCGCAGCGGCCAGAGTGGCAGCCAGCCCCGAGCTCCGCCAAAACGCCTCATGATCGCGAGTCACATCCAGCTGCCATTGAGATCGCCCAGTTGGATCGTTCCGCCGTTTCCCTCCGCTGCCTCGCCGCGCGACCGCGTTCGCTCGACTGCCCACCATGCCCCTTAGTCCCGCCCAGTAAGTGGCCTGCACAACCGACCCGGCCGCCGACTTGCATTCTGACCTCGCTCCCAGGTCCCTCTACCGGCGGTCCGTGAAATTGGCCCTCGACTGGTCCGTTCAGAGACAGCTCTGGCGTGGCCAGGCCGTGTACATTCGATCATTGTTTGATGCGAACAAGGATGTCCGTGACCCTCGGCAGCAAAAGGTATCTCGCTACGTCAGTTGGCTGGGTTCTCGACTTACATGGACTGGCAGATACTGTTCCAAGAGACAGAGAAGCTGCTGGACGAATGGAAACACCCCGATCCCAACCGAACACCGTCTTCTCCAGCTGGTATGTACTGCTGTGCTGCTCCGTCTGCTGCTGGTCTCTTGCTAATGTGATCCAGGCAATCTATACGAGAGGAACCGCCCTGCTCCCCAAGTACCTTGTATGTCAACCGTATGTGTCTGCCACAGTTCCCCGACTAACGTTGAACCAAGACGCTGGACGCCAGACGATTTAAAGGCGGTAAACCTTGTGGAATTGTCATGCGAGTTTCTTTGTAGAAGGCGGTTTAGCATTCTGGAATACTGTTATACAACCCGAATATCAGGCGATCAGATAACCAGTTCAAATCAATCGAGCTGTAGGCCAACGCGTGTACTGTACAATTGGAACTGCATGAAAGACCAACTACGAGAATCAAATGAATCCTTGAAACCTTCCGGTATCATTCCATGCCCGTGGACATAATGTACAACCGTAAAAACTAGAAAACAGAGCCATAAACGTGCCCAGGCCAGAACCCCATTATCACATCAATCAATAAGAGAACCAAACCGCGCCGAATAAAAGAAAAACCCGTAAAAGAAAACCCGTCTACAGCTCCTGGCTGGGGCCCTTTCCACTCTTGGGGGTCTTCTTGGGAAGGAGGTCTGAAGCAGTTAGCCAGGCTCAGACGCGCCAGGCAGACAGGCAACTCACTTTGGTGAATGTTGGGCAAGACACCACCCTGGGCGATGGTGACGTGACCCAGGAGCTTGTTCAACTCCTCATCGTTGCGGATGGCGAGCTGCAGATGGCGGGGGATGATACGCGTCTTCTTGTTGTCGCGGGCGGCGTTGCCAGCCAGCTCGAGGATCTCAGCAGCCAGGTATTCGAGCACAGCAGCCAGGTACACGGGAGCACCGGCACCGACACGCTGAGCGTAGTTGCCCTTGCGGAGCAGACGGTGGACACGGCCGACCGGGAACGCGAGACCGGCCTTGGACGAGCGGCTGGAAAAAAGTCAGTCAGGTCTATTTTGACTTGTTTAAGGGATGGATCACGTACGACTGCGCGTTCTTGCTGCCGCTGGCCTTGCCTCCAGACTTGCCTCCAGTCATTTTGTTGAAGTTGTGTTGTTGTGTTTTTGAAGGGGAGAGAATTGGTTGAGGACGGGAGTAGCAGTTGATGGGAGCAGGGAGGAGAAAGAGTTGGGACGGCGGGCGCGGTGCGGAGGGCCTTTATAAGAACGCGCAGCGAGTGACGTTGGACGGCGGCGCGGACTCCCAGATCACGCCCTCGCTTAGCCCCGCCGGCCAATCAGCGCTGCGATCACCCGGCCTGATCCATGGCCGCTGACTCAGGCGCACCTGATCGCGCTCGCCCGCCCGATTCGGTTAGGCTCCGTATTATTACAGCCTATTACGCCGATCCGCTGCGCGTCGGCCGCCCCAGCGCGCGCAAATCACGCCCGCAATCATACAGATCATACGCCTGCGTGACGGTATTGAAATTCGCTCTCCTTTGGTCCCCTCGGATCACCTGGGCTTTGCGCACCTGGTATAAGTACCGCGCCTCCCCTCGTCACCGCGTCTCTTCCATTTCCCTCCTCCTCCCCATCCCATCGCTCTCACCTCGCTGCTCTCGCACTCTCGCCCACTCTCACACACCAATTCCCAGTTTTATCTCCCAACTCATTTTCTCTCCATCAATTCAAAATGCCTCCCAAGGCCGCTGAGAAGAAGCCCACCACTGGTGGCAAGGCCCCCGCTGGCGGCAAGGCTCCTGCTGAGAAGAAGGAAGCTGGCAAGAAGACTGCCGCTGCTGCCACTGGCGAGAAGAAGAAGCGCGGCAAGACCCGCAAGGAGACCTACTCGTCCTACATCTACAAGGGTGAGCATCTTTGGTGTTTTGGCCACGCGACCTGGAAGCTGATCTGGTTGCAGTCCTCAAGCAGGTCCACCCTGACACTGGTATCTCGACTCGCGCCATGTCCATCCTGAACTCCTTCGTCAATGGTATGTTTTGGTTAACGCGTCCAACTTGGGAATTCGCGCTGATGGCTCCCCCTCCCAGATATCTTCGAGCGCGTCGCCACCGAGGCCTCCAAGCTTGCTGCCTACAACAAGAAGTCGACCATCTCATCGCGAGAAATCCAGACTTCGTAAGTCCCTTCCGACCGAGTTTCATGACCCGTTCTGACATCCCGCAGCGTGAGACTCATCTTGCCGGGTGAGCTGGCCAAGCACGCCGTGTCGGAGGGTACCAAGGCTGTCACCAAGTACTCGTCCTCGGCCAAATAAGCGGTTCTCCTTTCTCTCTTTTTTGGGATGTGTTTTCTTTTGCTGCCTAGCTATCACGGTTCTGAGGCGGCGGGTTACCGGGTGTTCGTGGGATTCTAATGCGTCATGGGATGGTTTTTCTTTTTTACCCCTTGGGCCAAATGGTTTTACGGTTGTTGCTATTCAAGACCTGAATGCGATGTAACATAACTCGATCTGGGGTTGGTTCCGGTTTTTACCTTCCTGCAGACTGAATAAATTTGGTGCATGCAATTACTGGTTCTACTTCATCGACACGCCCAGGGTGTTTGGTTGATAAACAGACGCGTCTTCTACCCGGAGATCTCAAAATCGTCCAATGCTTCAACTTCATCCAGTGCCTCCGACCGCCCTTGGCCATGTTCTGGCTCTGCTCGGTCGTGAACATACGCGATTGGCTTGCCCGGCACCGAAGCAACGCGTCGCTTCCAGTCCCTCCAGTCATGTTCGTCTTTGATGAGGAAGCCTATCAGCATGCTGGGATCCATGTCCTTGGCGTGTATTCTCCTCAGTCGACGCGTATGGTAGGTATCGAGCTCTTCTCTGCCGTATGGTCTGTCGATTTGGTGATCCGGAAGTGCCGGGCGGGTGTGATGGGGGTCGAGGTAGAAATAATGCGAGCCTTGGACTCCGACGAAGTAGTGCGATGCTGATGGGCGTCCGCTGTTGTTGCAGCGTAAGCGTCCGCCAATGTCATACGCGGGGGGGGGAGAACTTACCCTGCGATGCCCACCGACTGGGGATACTGGAGCGCGGCTTTCAGCCCTTCCCAGTACACTGGCGTCACATGGTCGATTCCCAGTCGGATTCCTAGCAGTATGAGGATGGGTTGGACGCGTCCCGAGCCGTCGCAGGCAACCTCCATGAACCGATCTTCGTAGACATCCGATGTGTCGTTGGTCACGTAGACCCTGAGCTTTGGGTCGTCACACTGTGCTGAAAGTGCTCTGTCCCATTCGTTAGCTGTACGTCCCAATCTGGCACGGATCTAGCCCGTACTGTATGCATCGCGCTGCTGCCGAGGGCCCAAACCACTGTCCCGGATATTTGTCGCAGTATTCGGCGCCGTGTTTGACGAAACGGTGTATTGAAAACGGGGCATTTGGTGACTCGGCGAAGAGAGAGAGTATCCGTGCCTCCTCGTCGACTCTGGTTCCTCGACGCCAATCTAAACACGTCTCAGCGGCCGTACTGATCGCCGGTATGATCAAGAAGAAGGGGTAATACCGCGCCCCAAGACCAGAATAGACAAGGCATTGGCTAGGAGGCTCTGGCCAGATCTAATCATGCACCCCCATCCCGTATCAGACGTGAAGCCCTGCGAATCCATGAACTGGCTTCTCAACCGCACGCTCAGAGTCATCGACGGGACTCCGTCGCGACCATCGTGTCTCGGGATTGGCGGGAAGTTGGACCGATACGTTATCCAGATCCTCGACTCGAAGTCGGTCAGAAACGATTCCGGCCAGCCGTGGGCGCTGCTCGACTCCGCTGTCTCTCCCGACGGCTCGCTCTCGTTCGACGTCGGTGGTTCTAAGAGCTATCAGCATGGCCATGGTAGCTTGATTTTGAATCGAACCTACTTGGTTGGTCTCTCGATATCACAGTGGAGTCGTTTGGATCATACTCCCTGCCCAGGCACCATATCGATGCATCTGGCTCCTCGTCATTCTTAGGCTCCGGGTCCAGGAGGTACTGTACGAAACGCTTGCATCGTCCCAGGTCAACGCTATTCATGATGTGTTGTATGTAGCACGGCGGGTATTGCTGATTTGGGTGCCGGTGTGGGAATTCTATGGGGTATGCGTGGTGATGGACATGTCAGGTAGGCTGGCGGGTTGGATATATATCTCTCGAGTGGCCGGATTTATTGCAAAGCTAGGAGGGACCGGCGGACCAAGCAGAAACTGGAGCAACACAAACAGTGCAATGTAGCGCGCTGCCTGGAAATATGCGCATCCAGCGACAGAAAAAGAGGAGGAGAGCAAGTACACTGGGGCTGGAGGAGATGCTGCAGTCACGGGAGGCCGGCCCAACGTCATCCATCCAAGCAGCGAGCTCGGCCGCCGCGGGGTTGCTTATTCTGCTCTCTCTCTCCACTGACCTATATGTAAGTGACACCACACGGACAGACAGGATAACTGACACGATTCCCCCCCAAAATACAGAACAGCGGCATAGATCACTCTATCTCCCATCACCATCACCATCACCATCGCATTTCCCCACCAGATTACTCATCCATGGCAACATGACTCAGCCCGCAGTCAAACGGCCAACTCGGCACCATGTCCTGACAACTATCCCCGCCCAAGACCACAGGCTACAAAGATCCAGCCGAGCGACTCGAAGCCGAGACACGCGGTGAGCCTTTGTCTCGAAGTTAACCGAAGACTTCATCGTTAGTCGACGACGCGTGTGCTGCTCGGAAGGACAGGAAAAGCCCACCATGGCTCGATCTGGAAAAATGAAAGCCAAAGCAGCCGCCAAAGGGCGGAAGGCACCGGCGTCAGCTCATGCAGGTAGGAAGAAAGCCGTGGATTCCACATGTCAATGAGGCCTATCTGACCACCTGCACAGCTCCATCATTCCCATCTCACCTCACGATGCAACAGGCAGCCAAGAACGTCGAAGGCCGGAGGAATCTGTGGTCGGGATCCCAACTGCGCCATCGATCAGTGGTCTTCGTAAGTGCGGGCGCTGCGGAGCCGGAGGAAACGGATTCGCCATCTTCGAGACCCGATGAAGCCAATCGAGAGCCCGTGGAGTCGAAGCAAAGCCCTGTGCAGGATGTGACCGAGATGGATTTTACGGTCGGACGCGAAGCCGCTGATGTTTTGAACCCTCCTATTGACGCGTCGAGCGAGAGCGTCTCTCACACTCAGGTCCCAAATCCAGTCCCTGAACCCTGCCTGCCCACTCCCAGGGACTCACCGGAGGACTCCAGCGAGGACGAGATCGTGTTTCAGGGGCGATGCAATGCTGGGAAGCCAACTCAAGAGCCTCAGGGTCGAGTTAACCAGATGGGATCGGACTTCTTGCCAACGCCACGCTATGTTACCGAAGATGAAGCAGGCCGAACAGAGCTCGACGGCGAAGAGCGTGAAGAAGAAACCGTTACCACTACGAGCGCTATTATCCAGTCAACTTCAGACGGCGCAGCGACAGCCCACCACCCACCAGCAGGGCGATCGACAACCATGGATCTCAGTGAAGAACCCGACTACGTGGGAATCAACCCACCTCGTGCCAAGCGGGGAACCAGACGGCCTCGCACAGAAGACGAAAGCGATGCCCTGGAGGATTACATAGCGAACATGGACGACTATGAAGATATCCTCAGGACATTCAACCTGAAGGGTGGCATTGATACTCCTGATACGCCGGATTCCGACGCTCTGTCATTATCGCAAAAGTCCTCCACGCCATCTGCTACGCATGACATGGATGCCTTGTTTGAAGCCGGCAATTCACCACCTAGCCACACTCTACCAGAACGGGGAGGCAAGGGGCGCCGAGGGTCGGATGGCAGTAAGTGCAAAGTCAAACCCCAGCATGATGTCCACAGCCGTGCTGACGAGATAAAAGAGCGGAGAAGTACCAAGCAAGAGAAGCTTCCTGTACCGCACATCCAACCAGACGATGATTTGCGACCTGACCAGAGCTCGGACGAAGATGTCCTTTCTGAAAGC
Organism: Aspergillus sp. HF37; assembly: GCA_003698115.1. NCBI lineage: Eukaryota > Fungi > Ascomycota > Eurotiomycetes > Eurotiales > Aspergillaceae > Aspergillus > Aspergillus sp. HF37. Next base: position 17,668 of record RAQS01000247.1, on the reverse strand, counting down.
GAAGCGGAAGAAGTTGACTTGGACTTGGACGTCCTACAATCCGAAATATTGGGACAGTCTATCGAATTTGATCCTCTCGACGAGTTGGACTTACTGGTTCCCAGTAAAGCCGAGCTCAAAAAGAAATCAAAGAAGCAAAGGCGTGCGGCACTTGAGCTAGATCTGTCCGACAGCGAGCTCGAATTCGAACTGGAACAGGCATGGCAGAAAGATCGAGGAAAGAAAAAGGCCAAGAAGCAGAAGCGAGAAGAGATTCGGTCCCAAGGGATGCTCGGCCGAGGTGCAGGAAAGCCTGATCTGAAGGTTAAATACTCCGATGGCATGGACATCGATGACTTCAGAGTGGAAACGAAGAGGTTCTTGCTGTCATCGAAGAACAGGTGAGTATCCATACCGCATCGGAGGTCTATGGAAATGGACGTCAAGCTAACACACCCCAGTTTGTCCTTGCCGCCAATGAAGAAGCAACAGAGGAAACTCGTCCATGAACTGGCCAGTGCCTTGTCGCTGAAGTCTCAATCGCGAGGCAATGGACCGTCCAGGTTCCCTGTTCTCAACAAAACCGGCCGCACTCCCCCGTTCACCCCGAAGACGATTAACCAGGTCGACAAAGTATTCTCGAGGGGGAAGTTCAGCCGTGGGATGGGCAAGTCACGGAAGCAGGACACCGCAGACAAATCAGGCAGCGGTCGTCGCGGCCGTAAGGATAACTCGGCGTCTTACATGGACGGTGATGTGGTCGGAGCATCGGCGCCGGAGATCGGGGCAGGAAACAAGGGAAGAGCGATGCTGGAGAAGATGGGTTGGAGTATGGGGACAGCGCTTGGTGCCACCAACAACAAGGGCATCTTGCAGCCCGTCGCGCATGTTGTGAAGAACTCTCGCGTTGGTCTGGGCTGAGCGTGTCTACCCTGGTTTCTGACGGACGGTCTGCATTCTTGCATCCTGAGCGAATATGTCTGCATGTCATGTCATGTTCATTCGGGGTATCAATAGATAGATATACACAGCATAGACTACGTGATGTTTCCAAGATCCAACAGACCTCATCGCCTCTTTCCCTTGCCTCCAACTTCACGCCGCACCTGCGCGTGGTCCAATTCTTTGATATGGCGAAACAGTTGGGTCCGCGATGGGAACGAGGCGCTGCAGGCGACGCATGAGAGCTCCGAAGGCTGCTGCGTTGCCGTCTTAGCTGCCTTCTTATCACGCTTCTGTTTGGCCTTTCCGACTTTGGGAGGAGCTGTTGCAGGTGGTTCATCTACATCGGGGTCTGACGGACGTTGGGATGTGCCATCCACCAACGAGCCGTCCTCACGCCGGCTTGACAGCGTGTCCGAGTGCAGCCGCCGCTCAACAGACTCCCTCGAGGCATAGTCAGCATCACTATCCCCGGATTCAGACACGGCGGCCCCAGGGTGGACGGTGGGCGATGGTCCGCCATCGACAACCCCGTCTGCCTCCTGGGCATTGCTCGTTGCTGTCAGATCTCCGTTCAGCGCGTCTGTCAAGTCGCTGACGGTTTCAAGGCCAGCCTTGCCCGCGTCGGCTTCACCATCTGCAGAGGATGCGTCCACCTGGTGGTCGATGTCGTCGTCCTCTGACAGCTGCCCATCTGCATCGCGCGCGGTGCTGTCCGCGTCCAAGCCGAAATGCTTGTCCTGAGCCCTCATCTCCCAGCGCAGCTGTTTGACGGCTTTGACGTGCTTCTTACTCCGCTCGTGGGCCTCCAGCTGCTTGGGGTTCTTGAAGCTCTTGCGGCAAGCAACGCATTCAAAGTGTTCGACCTCAGGCTCCTCGATCTCGTCCGCCTCCTCCTCCTCCTCCTCCTCCTCTTCCTCGACCTCCTCCGACTTGGCCCACTCCGCTATCACCACATCTCGTAGCTTGGCCTTGTTGGCCGCGCGCGACCTGGCCGCTTGCGCCGCAGACGCCTGCCGGAGCGCCTCTTGTCGCTGCGCCTCGCTCTGCGCGTTGGCCTTGTATCGCGGGTCGCGCTTCTTCGCAAACGCCACCAGCGACCGCACCGCGTCGTTGAACTCGCGAATCCCCTCGTCGCGCAGCCGCTGGTTCTCCTTCTCCATCATCCGGCGAACCCGCCGATCCGGCGCGTCCGAGTACCGGTGCACGTCCTTCCACGCGAACGACTTCCGAGTTGAGAATCCAGCCCACGCCATATAGAATGGCCGCACGATCTCCTCGAAGTCGTCCCCGCTAGACCCGAACGTCGGGTACTCGACGACCTCGACATTTTCCCACCGACTCGCCGCCATCTCCTCCGCCGCCAGCTTGTCGAACATCTCCCGCAGCCCGCCGTAGAACCCCGTCGGCGCGTCCGAAAACTCCATCCGCGGGCTGAACCGCGTAAAGAGCTTGTAGATGTCCTCTGCGTTCGTCACCCGCGTGTTGTACGAGGAGTAGTCCCCGCCGCCGCCGGATTGTCCACCGGCGGCGGCGCCCATGAACGCGTGCCGATGCGAGTCGTACCATGCGCGCTCCTGCGGATCCGACAGCACCTCGTGTGCCGACTGGACCTCTGCGAATAGTTGTGTCGCGGACTCGACGTTTCCATAGTTGCGGTCGGGGTGTAGCTCGAGGGCTTTTTTGCGGTATGCCTTTTTGATCCTAGGAAGAGGGCGTGGTTAGCTTGTGCGCTCGGCTCGCAGGCAGGCACGCAGGCAGGCAGGCGGCTTACTTACTCTTCGGCGGTCGCGTCGCGCTGCACATTCAGCAGGTCGTAGTAGTCGGCTTTTTGCTCTGGTCGCTCGTCGCCAGAGCTTTTGCTGTGGAACTGGCCCATGAGGTTGGATTGCGAGGGCTCTGGCGAAAAGAGCGAAGGTAAATACTGGTTTTCTCCGGGCGACAGTCGCCCTTCAAGAATAACAACGGCTAGTGGTGGTGAGCCCTGACTTTGCTGTGACTCAAAAGCTGGACGGTGGGATGGATGGTCCGCTCGGAACTAGCCGTGTTGGTTTGTCGCCCTCATGCTCGATAGAAGAGTCTGCCTTTCTCAAGCACCCAAATATTGCAATTGCTGTAGATAATCAGACTCTATAGACTCTACAGACTCTACAGACTATGTAAGACCGACATTATAGGTATCAAGCCTCTGAATGCTCACAGGCAACATCGGCAAACCACAGCAGGTACTCCAACACAGTGCGTGGCGCAAACAGCGCAATTTCCGCAAAAACAATGCAGAACAACAGAACCAGCCCGCAGGTATTCGGTGCAGCATTGCCAATTTCCTCGAGCTCGGGCGGCTCTTCGATAGCAGCAAGCGACGCTATCACAGTTCCCTCCCGGTAGTCATACTGCAGACGTTGGTGGTCAGGTTCGCGTCAAAAGGAACACACACAGGTTGTGGGGGACTTGCGCCAGGCAGAAGAAAATAACACCTATGATTATCGTGGTTATTGCACTCGTCGGAAGTTCCGGAGCGCTGCTGAAAGACGCACCATGATGCCATGGAAACGAGAGAAAGGACAGTGTGTGATGACGAGGCTGCAACCCGGACTAATATCCATCGCCCGTCCAGCAATCAGGATCAGGCTGTGTTCAGGCAGGCGAAGACATTGAGATGTATACGACTCGTCTTGTTGAGCGTCGAATGGCACTATAAACTACTACTGGGTTTATTGTTTCCCGGAGTAAGCTGTATAGGGCACACCGAAATAGGAAGGATGTCAGCAGCCAGATACAAATGCAGATTGACAGGCACTGGTAGCCCTACTTGTCAGGTATTCTGCCAGATAGCCTCTGCAGATCTCCGATTCTACAGGCATCAACTAAACAACACTGCATCCGACCAGCCCGTTGTGGGGAACGTACGACACGAAGGCCTAAATGAACCCTTCTCGGGTCGCTGTCGGCTCCATCTGCACACAATCAACGTATCAACGTACGTAATTAGACCGTTCTAGCCAGGCGAATTCAGTATAATGCATCAAGCTGCCTCCGCCGGCTGACGATAAGCACAGCATGGAATGACGCAGCGGATACTTGATTCTGAAACACCTGACCCGGTGTTATCCACTGCTGAAATCGTTTCTGGTGCTATGCGATGTCATCCTTGCTTAAGACGGTTGTCTCGTCTAAATATATCCAAATCTTGTCCTATATATCGATGGATTGTCATAAGCGCGCGGATGTCTGCTCTGGATGCCAGTAGCCCTAACCAGCCACCCAAAGTACGTACGCATGGTACGATCCGAGTGAATAGCACGAAGAGTCCTATTAACAATGACCTGGTGCCAGGACTCTCCATCGGACGATGAACCACTTACCACCCGAATATAGGTGTGCTCGCTGCAAGAAGCCTCGATCACGCAGCTACCGTGAAAGCCACCCGCTCAGGCCCGGCCACGATCGACCGATGGGCATCTGCTCCAGGCCGCATTGTGCAAGGCCGCCGCCGGACGAATTCAAGGAACCACGCCCGGCTACCGTGTTGGTCGTACACCAGGTACACCACTATTACCATGCCACACAACCACCAGAGAAAACACACCAGCCGAGCAGTGACAAGGAGCGGAATCATGCCTATACCCGGACGTCTCGCCAAACGGAGATTCCTGCTGTCGCCGAGCTACCAGCAGATCGCCCGGAAATACCAAAGGAGCGCGCTTCTCAAGTGAACCAGCCGCTGATGCCAACGGCACCCCAGGTCCGCTATGATCGGAAACCGATATTCACCAGGAAACCAAGTCGAGACCGGACCGGCTAATCAATTGGCCGCTGATGGGATATTTGATTTGCATTAGCGTTGTGCCATTGGAGCCGTTTACTGTGACAGGCCAAAGCGGGCGAGTCTTCATAACTGGTCACTCCTGGCGCAACCCGCAAGGTAGGCCACGAGCATATTGACGAACTTGTCCTCCTCAGCCTCTTTGCCGACTCCTTGCCAGAGCGTCGCATCGACGCTTGTTTTCCTGCGCGGTGTGCAGGGAACATCAGCGTCGTTTGGGGAGTCGGCTTCCGGTTTGCGTTGGGAGTGAGACAGGAGGGCAAGAGATCGGACTTGGTTATGAGTACCTGCGTTTGCGACGTACATACCCCAAGCTTGTTCCCCGGCTTCGGGTCAATACTGCTGTTTGGGATGATGGGGAGTGCAAACCACTTATACGATGAAGGTCAGGCAGTGAGATATGCAGATTGGTAGCCACCGAATCCGCAGGAATGTCGATGCTTCGGTATGGGTATACGTCGACATGCTTCCTCGAAAAGGCAGCACCGAATACAAAAGACAGCAGAATGTGGAAGTAGAACAGTCCAGTTTCTACCAACAAAGCCAAAGTTACATTGGCTGGGCATTATCCTGTGAAATACAACCATAGCATCACCCCGTAAGCAAAATAAAGATCAAGAAGCAACAACACGCCACAAAACAGATAACTTCCTGAACCCATCGACCTGTGTCGTCCGGAATCATCCTTGCCGTGGTCCAAGAGAGGACACTGGCGCCATGGTTGTGGTATCTCCCGCAGGCTCACTTGCCATATATAGCATGAAGCGACGGAAATTCATCTTGCGCAGTTCCTGGGTCCCAAATTCATAGAGCTTGGTCTTCCGGACCATCAGCCAATTGTTTCTGAAATACGCGTGTACGATCCTGGCTTTGTGTCCATTCATACAGGAGACAAGGAGTACCTATGATGGTAGGGGGGAACAAAGACATTGATTGAAAGGAAAGGGAAAAAAACAAAAAGATTTTGCATTTAACCCCGTTCACAGCTTGACTTGGTAGTGGAAGAGCTCTATGGAAAACTCCTACATGGCCAACTGTGCGTGACTACTTGGGCGACACCTCGAGCCTTCAGTATGTTTAAATATTTTCTAGTGCCAATTGTTGTCACCCCGTCTCCCACTTCCATGCGTATCATTCTTCCTGGTGCTGGAAGGAAATCAGGCAGTATATAGAACCGACGCCTCAACAAGGACGAAGGACCACCAACGTGGACTATCATAATACCTGGCCTGGCAACACAAGAAGCTTGCCTGAAATTAAAAAGAGACAAGTAATTTAACAAAAGTAGCCATTGGAACGGCAGGGTTTAAATGTGGTTGAAGTAGCTCCAAACTGGGTTAGGTATATATGTTAAAAATTTAGCTCCGTCATCAACATTCGGCGTTGGTGGTGTACCGGTAACATTCGTAAGTCTGTCCGCAGCCTGGCCACCGCCTCAGCAACTAACTTGCAATAGAACCCTTCCACTACCAAGTGAGACAGGTTGGGCACGGGGTTCGACTCCCCGTCAACGCAAAAATTTTTTTTTCTTTTCTTTCAATCGATGTCTCCTCGGAAGAAAGCAGAGAAACAGAGGCATAAAAAATAAAAAATAATGCAAATCCCCGTCTATCTGAAACTAGCTCTGTGTTTTCTACCTCGATGGTTCCTACACATATCTCTTCCTGTCACTTGTAGCACAATTGAATGATAGCCCTGCCCAGCAGCTACCATCTCGAATCCCAGCAAGGAACCGAAACCTTCACCATTATTCCGGCCGCTTGAGGGCCTTTCCGTTCCCATCGCGTTGGGGAGACAGACCGCTACTCAGCTGGGGAGTGGATGAAAGCTGGGGCACAGGGAGTCTCACGCCCGGATCGACATCTCATCGGGCTAATTCGTCTAATTCGTCCCGCGACGGCAGCCGGACAGCCTGTTATTAGCCATCCTCTCAAAGCGGCAGAGGGGACTGAGACAGTTGGTTGCTCCTTGCTGGCTGGCTTTCCCCTCAGCGTCTCTCGTCGAAGGCATTGGGTGCTCACCATCAGCAAAGGACGACGAAAAATGGCTTCATACCGGCTGTTGTTGGGCAGCGCACTCTTTTCGCTGGCTGTCGCTCGTTCCGCGCCCCAGGAAGCTGCCACCACTGTGTCGGCTGATTCCGACAATGCCGGATTCCCTCTGTTCGAAGCCGAGAGAGTCCAAGTAAACGACGAAGTCCTCAAAGCAATCCGCGATTCGGACTCGTCGTCACGCTCAGTCAAGATGAACTTGATGTCTGGGTCTTCTTCGGCGTAGGGCCGCAAGTAGTGCACGCCCATGTAGCTTGGGGTTTCAACAGCGCACTTAGGGTCATTAGTCGCGTCGTCAGAATCAGTAGCATAGTACTCGCATCAAAATTGCCCATCCATTTGTCAAAATCAGCCTTTTCGTACCGTTGGGTTCCGGAGAAGCGGTTTGATCCCACTATTATAGTTCCTGGAGAGCCTTCATGTGGCCTTTCTTGACGACTTCCACCATATGATACGGCGTAAGCCTAGGATTTTCATGGCCCCGTAGAGGCCCAGCGTCCCTGACCTTAACTTTCTGTCAAACTCGACACACGCCAGAAGGAGGAACGAGTCTCTCACCTACTGCAGCTCGCGATAACAACCTTCATCTTCTTCAGGTTGGCTGGCTGAGCTAGCCTGTCGACTTCGCGAGACATGGTGAGAAGGCTTTCAGTCAGAGGAAACCCTGGTTGATACAGAGAGGTAAAATGGCCAGCGAGAGTGGCTGGGAAAGTGTCCAACTGATACTCCGCATGTATGATAGGCAGCCAGTGTTACCATTACGGGATAAACTGCTGGTTGACTAGGGCAAGGCTGGCACGTAGCAATAGAAAACCACCATGGGACGGTCTGATTTCGCTGAACATGATCCTGAATGATGGTTTAGTGTTCAGTCGAGACCGGCTGAAGAAAGCTCCCAGGACTCAAGACAAGGATCCAGCTTTAGACGCACCTAAAGCAGCGGAGGAAGCAGACGACGAAGAGCCGGTGGCCGCACAACAACATTTGCGGAGGATTTGTGGTTGAGAGTGATTCTTCTGGAGCAGAATGACTGGATTCTCTGAAGCCTGCCTCTCGTAGGGAGAGGATGAAGAAGGAAGAAGCTAGCTACTGTGCGAGGAGTGCATACATCACCAAATCATCCGCACTGCTCAGAGATCTCGCTGATATGGTCAACAACGGCGCACTGCCACTCATCAGTGCCGTAGTAGATGGTGTACTGGTCGTCCGGAGACAGGCCAGTGGACAGCTGCTGGCCGTACTGCCAGAACAGGTCCGCCGCCATGCCGGTAGTGCTTAGACAGGTATCTTGCCACTCCAGAGAGGCCCCGCAGTGCTCTTCCTTGATACCGTACTCCTCGAACATGCATGGCTTTCCGGCGGCCTGGCATACCTGGGCGTGGGACCGAACCCAGCCATTGCCCCAGGAGTAATCGCTGATCCCCCCTAGTCGTGGGTTAGCTACTGACCGGCAGTCCAAGACGCAGGCGGGGAGAATATCGTACATTGAGAAGTGTACATGTGGAACACGCCAAAGTCGATGTCCGGAATGGCAATGTTCTTTTCGAAGTCATATCCTTCGTAGTAGGTGTAGGGGTAGGAGCCATCCGAGCCAACGGTCAAGCCCATGCCCTCTATAGAACAAGTTAGTAAAAACAATCCAGGGGGCGATGGAATTTGTCTGAGCGAAACGCACCTCCACCAGTAGACACCATGTGGTTGGCATCCAGAGACTTGATGTAGGCGCTCGTTTTGGTCGCCCAATCGTAGATGACATCGGTACTGCAGCCCCGGCAACGGGGCTCATTGCCCAACTCCCAGGAGAAGATGGCAGGGGAGTCCCTGTACCGTGAGACCACAGCCTTGATGTATTCCTGGTACACGCTCTGGATCTTCTCGTTCGTGTACCATCCCGTCTTGTTGCCGCCATAGGCGTTGATGTAGGCGCTCATACCACCATAGTCATCCCAGTTGTTAACCAAGGGGACGATCAGCTTGATTCCGTACTTCTCGGCAGCGGATACCACGTAGTCAAGTCGCTGCAGGCCATCCGGTCCAGTGTTGATGGTGTTGGTTCCAGTCGATTTGTCGTGCACCTGGAAGTAGACCGTTCCAGAACTGGGGACGCTGTTGACATCGTTGAAACCCCAGGTGCGCAGGACCTTCAGTCCCGTCTGCTGCAGGTGATCGAAGACGGAGTCAACGTCCGCATCATCATCAGGAAGGGCAGCCAGTAGGAGTTACTGCCCGCAAAGTACTTGGTCTCGCCGTCAATAGTGAATTCGAGTCCAGCCGTTTTGGCGAAGGAGCTACTGCCGGTGGGCTGCGTAGTGGCGGAGCACGAACCGGGCGCAGAGACCGTTGACGAAGGGGCCTTGGTAGAAGACGTCGCCGAAGAAGTACTAGTCCCAGCCGCTTCTAAGCGTGTTAGTAACAGTTTCCTCTTGGTCGCAGTAGAGAAGGGTGAGCAACTCACCTGGCCTGCATTGGCTGTACCAATCGTTCCGGTACTCGCATGACCATCCGGGCTGGCACGAAGTTGGGCCAGAGTAGGAGATGCCTCCACATTGTCCCCAAGGACCAACCTGGGCGGAGGCAGCCCCTGTCACGGAAAGGAGAGCGGCAGATGACAACAAACGCATGGTGCACAATTGGAAAAGGTAAACAAATAAATGAGAAGGCTGGAGGGCGAAGGAGAATGGCCGAGCAGAGCAGAGCAGGAATCGAAGCCATTGAGGGCCATTTTATACTCTTTAGGGCTCGACGTGAGGAGAGCAAGCAGCATTGTCACTTAGGGCTTCTCCGCTTTTCAAACAGTTGACACTAAACTACATGAGGCACGGACATACATCCCGATCCACTTTGGACGCTATAGATCCCTGCACTGAAGATATAGAGCTTAGAATTGTGTTATTTGAATGGGCGTGGCGGACAACCCCCGTGTCTGTTTAGGCATGGTCCATCTGACTCCACCAGCCATGCATGTATGCTATGCTACCATACTCTGCACTCCATGATCACAACCCTATCCATGCACAACGGTGTCGAAGATTGACACTCGAGGATTCCTTTCCCGGTTGTGAAGAATACTGAAGAATCTGGGGTGCAGATTCTGGGGATATCAATTCCCCTTCGGTGTAGTGTAGACGATCTAGCAATTTTTTATTTGCCCATAGTGGATTTTCAATATAATACCCTAAAGATGCTAAAGATGCGTTAGTCGTTGGTCCAAGCGACTGCTGCCCTGAAATTTTTCACAGCCAACCCAGTGCCCCCTACGCCTCGCCAGCCGTTTCCTATTCAATTTCGACATGCATGACTGTGGCTTGTCTCAAGGAGAGCGTTGAATGGCCCACAGTAGTTGCGACGAGCAACGCCACACAGATCGGGGAAATTGGTGCCATGAATGCCAACCCTATAGCAACACTTGGACACCGGGGGGGGAGAAGGAGTGAGAGAGCCGTTTCGAAAACAAAGCGGAGTATGGCCGCATGCTGAGGCTAAGAAACTACTAATCCTTGGGCATCTTGGAAACATGTGGATAGTAACGTCTTCAGATGCTTCAGAAATATCTGTATGCCCTGGATGCCGTGTATATAAGCCCCATGGCCAGTCCGCTGCACTCCCCATTTCTTCAACCCACAAGTCCTACCCTAGTGACACAATCTCTTTAGCCCTCACTATACCTCTGCGTTTTGACTTATACTCACAAGATGAAGTTTTTTGTCCCTTTTGTGGCTGCTATCTTCGCAACGGGAGCGCTGGCCGCTCCAGTGTCTGATGCTTCCATCGAAAAACGAGCCGATCGTGGTCACTACACCGTCCCTGGTCTGGGGGCCAATAAGCAATTGATCCTTGACGCTGGTGGCAACACCCTCGATCTTGCCATTGCGATGCTCGAGATGTGAGGAACGCATAATCCATGAGAAAAACGGGGTGCTCACACTATATGCCAGCGAGGACATGGACACCTCCAGCTATCCCTACGGAGACGGTAAGACCTACGACTCCGCTTGTTTCGGTCTGTTCAAGCAGAACTGGGGGATGCTCCGCGTGTGTGCTTACCGCTATGGCTTCGCGGGCAAGTCCACCGCGCAGTGGAACGACGGTGCTATGCTCAAGTAAGATGTTCTACTCGACGACCTGGCGTTGCATTACAATGACTGACCGTCAAAAGCTGGAATGTGTACGCCGACGTCGCCTCTCGCTGGGAATGCCAGGAATACTACGGATATGATTTGTGGTTCGCTGGTCACCGCAACGGTGCCACGGGCCTTGCCAATCCTGATACTGCCGTTGTCAACAGTACGTGGTTACTTTTTATTTTTATTTTTTTTCTGCGGTGCCTATTCAGGGAATGAATGCTGATGTTTTATTGTAGACTACAAGTGGGCTGTCGAATGGATCCGACAGCAGATTGACAGCGACGACAAATACAAATATGATGATACTCGGTTCTGGGTCGACGTTCCCGCCATCTAAACAGCAATCACGCCGCATAATTGCAGGTACTGTGGTTTACTATACTGGGTTTGCATGTATTTAGGATCATTCTTTAGTTCTTACCTGTTACATCAATTTAGATGTTTCTGAAAAGTATCTCTTAATGTGTTTAGCTAGTACATAGTAGGCCACCCCCCTTAGTTAATTTAGGTTGTTAACGGGTCTGCCTTGGGGTAAGGTTGGTAGTTAATTCCAGTGGTCACGGGGTCTGGCCAAAAGTCTGAGTCTCTATGGAAATATGTTTTGTTCCGAATTCAAACGACTTCGAATTTGATCCATTCAAAACTCATGTGTACTAGGTCCTGCTAATGGCCTATACAATTTCCTCTCTCAGCAGCTTGGCCACAGCCTCATGCCCGTTTTGTTCCGCAAAAGAAAGCGGCGTCGCTCCACTGGAATCCTGAGAATTAGGGTTGACACCATTTGCAAGAAGCAGCTTGACTACGGCCTCATGCCCACATTCTGCTGCACACGAGAGGGGCGTCTGGCCATCACAATTTTCAGGATCTTGATGGACTCCCATAGCAAGCAGTAACTTGGCTACTGCCTCGTGCCCATTCCGTGCCTCCCACCAAAGCGGCGCCTCCCCTCTGGAGTTCTTAAAATCAGGATTAACCCCCTCTGCTGCAAGCAGTAGCTTGGTCACTGTTTCGTACCCGTTTTGCGCTGTTATCAACAATGGCGTCTCCCTGTCAGAGGCCTGAGGATCAGGATTAACTCCCCTCTCGAGCAAAAGCTTGACCACTGCCTCATGGCCGTTTTGTGCCGCCCGCCATAGCGGCACCTCCCCATTGGAGTCCCGAGATTTAGGATTGACGCCCTCTTCGAGTAGCAGCTTAACTACTATCTCGTGCCCGTTTTGTGCAGCTAGCAACAGCGGCGTCTCCCCGTACGAATTCTGGAATTCAGGGTTCACGACTTTCGTGGCGAGCAATAGCTTGACGATGGTCTCGTATCCATATTCCGCGGCATGCAAGAGAGGCGTCTGCCAGTCAGAACTAGGAGAATCAGGATTGACGCTCTTCACGGTAAGCAATTCCTTAATCGTCTCTTCATGTCCGTGATATGCCTCCCACCATAGCGGTGTCCGTCCCCGAGAATCCGTAGGATCAGGGTTGACGCCATTTATAGCAAGTAGTTTTTGCACCAATCCTTTATGCCCATTCCGTGCTGCACAATTCAAAGGAGTCTCCCCGTCAGAAGCTTTAGGTTCCAGATTTATATTCTCCGTCGCAAGCAGTGCTTCAACCACAGCCTCATTTCTATTCTGTGTAGCCCACCATATCGGCGTACGTCCATTAGAATCTGAGGAGTTGGGGTCAACACCCTTGGTGGTGAGCAGTGTTTTGACCATTGCTTCCTGCCCAGTTTCTGCTGCCAGCGAGAGGGGCGTACGTCCATCTGCGCCGCGAGGATCGGGGTTAACGCCATCCGTTGTGAGTAGTGTATTAAACACTTCCTGATGGCCGTTTCGTGCCGCCCACGATAGGGACGTGTATCCGTCAACACCTTTAGAATTAGGATCGACATTTTCCGCGGCAAGTAGTAGCCCAACGACCGTACCGTGGCCATTCCGTGCCGCCCACCAGAGTGGTGTACCTCCTTCAATATCCTTAGAGTTAGGATTAACGTCCTCCCTGGTAAGCAGGATCTTGACAATCGCAGCATGACCAAGTTCTCCGGCCACCGATAAGGCTGATTCTCCGCGAGAATTTCGAACCTCTGAATGAATATTCTCCGCAGTTAGCAGCATCTTGATGACTGCCTCGTGCCCAAGCTCTCCTGCCACTATAAGAGGCGTCTCACCCAAAAATTCTTGAAGTTTGGATCAAGGCCTTCCGAGAGCAAAAGCTTAACCACAGTATCATGTCCATTGCGCGATGCTAGTAACAGGGGTGTCTGATAGCTCCAGTCTTCCGTGTTTGGGTCGACACCCGGTGCGGCGAGCAATAGCTTGACGACTGCATCGTATCCATTTTCTGCCGCCGATAACAGCGCCGTCTGGCCTCCCCAGCTTTCTTCGCGGTGGTCTGGGTAAATATCCTCTGCGGTGAGCAATAGGTCGACTATTGTCTCATGCCCACGCCGTGCTGCCAATGACAGTGGCTGGGGATCGTCCGGATCGTGCGTTTTAGTGCTGACTTTGGCTCCTTCCGTGGAGATTATTAGCTTGACCACCGCCTTATAACCATGCTCTGACGCGTAAAGTAGTGGCGCAGTTCCGCCAGTAAAAGTCTCAACAAAACTTTGCAGGGTTTCGTCAAGTTCATTGATCTTTTCCGGTTTCCACGAAGCAAAAGATTCCAGGTCGGATAAGGCGAGATTAACGTCCAAGTCGACTTCGAGAAAATCATATAGGTTTTCGAACAGGTAGAAGAGAAAAGAAGTCAAAAACGTATCTGGAGATGCAACGTCGTCGAGAAAAGCATGAACCAGCGCCGCGGGCTTGTGGCCCTTAAGCATGGTTTTGATGAGGCCATTCATGGTAGTTTCGTGCAAGTTCTCTTAGAAAATCCCTTGTCGATTCAAGCTGTTGCGGGGTCAACGAGCTCCGATCATTATGGGTAGCCATCTTTTGCAATGTCGTAGGGCTTCCTGAAAGAGGTGTATTGAGCCGCCGACTTCCCAAAACTAGGTGGACGATAACCTAGTAAGTTAAAATATCGGCGATCTAAGTCGTGAGGCACTGAGAGAGATGGGGTGTATTGATTATCTGACTCCGAGAGATGAAAGCTATATAACCGCGCATTATCACATGATCTAGCTAGTTGAGTCATCGATGAGCCCATGTCTTTCAGCACAGGGGAAGGATTGTGTTGTATATTGGGTGGTGCGGTTGGCTGGCTATGTGGCCTCGGTCGGGCAGAACAACCCAGGTCCCGAACCGGGGGCTGACAACCGCCTACACAACATGTGATGAACATCTTGTCCCCGCGGGACAACAGGCTCGTTCTACTTTCTCGGCAAGGTCCGTATATGGAACAGAATCAGCCTCGTCGCATGCTAACGGCTAGTCGACGTAGCAATCATTAGTTGCGTTACTATCGCGGAAGTAACCGTTAGTACGCGCTATAGAGTAGATTAGTGGTAGTATACTTTCCTATACAGCACCATCCTTTGCCTGAATGCTACTAGCACGATAGGAATTTCTAACTAGAGCGCACACCTAATCCATGTTAGTACCCTAGGATATAACGGGCACGACCAGAACTTCATACAACATAATGTGCGACTTAGTACACAGATCGAATTGCTAGCGCTCGGTCTAAATACTCCGGAGCATGAATCTCTTCCCACTAGTTCTCTGGTGTCTATAGTGCTATTAGATGATGACTGTCCAAGGGCTCGCATGGACACCGGTCTATCGTCGAACTAGGGGAGCACCTCTTCCGGCGGATAAAACAGCGATAATTGACGACGACTATAAGTTTGTAATAGCGGCCAGAAGTTTGACAGAATAATATCCTAAATCACGCGGAATAGTAAAACTGTATAAATCATATTCTGTGCAGAAGCCAGTACTAAAGAGTTCCAGTCAGAGAACACCACGCCAGATGAGCGGGGAACGTTTAAAAGACACGTCGGAAACACCTGTGCAAGATCTTGTTGGCCAATTAAACACGCTTATAATGTGGCTTCTTAGCACCTGGTATTATGTGGGTATTCTATTACTGGTAGAACCGCAGTGTACACGGCTCGCTCATATCATGGCTGTTATTGATTGGCTAATTTTCTTAGTACTGAATTTAGTTGCGTGGACACTCACAATGACAGGTCCAGACTGAGAGGAATAACGCAGTCCTAGAGCAATACTTACGCGCCTATGCGTCCTATCTGCAAAGATGATTGGTCTGAGTGGTTACCATTAGCCGTTTGCTAGTAGCGCGCTAGTATTCGACTGGTCAATAAATCAGACAATGCTATGAACAACAAACGAATAACCGCCCACGCTAAATTCGTGGCAGACGCCATTAGGCTCGCAATTATGCAATATGGAGACCATGCCACCTTCACCTGACGCCCGATGGGTTTTATAACCAGGGGTCGATATACAGTCCTATTCATGGTCTCCTAAGTTCTATAGGACCTGAATGATGAGCTCTCGTGCTCCCTCTCTAAGGCGTCGGGTTTTCTTGATCAGCGCAGTCTTCCTGGTTTTCGTTATTGCCCTGTTGATTTTCCCCAAGTGCAAGCCATCACCTTCGCCCGAAGATGCCTCAGTGCCGTTGGAACAAAAGGCCGTCAGTTTCCCGCCAGAATACTCGATGACGCCCTTTGAGTCTCGTTTCTGTGCGGATCGATTTGGGATTCCGTATCTTGAGCACCTGCGTGACTCGGCCACCGAATATTGCACCTCCGAATCTTCCTCAGCCTTGACCTGCTTCCACGCCAAAATTACCGACACTCTGCGGATTGACACGATGTGTATAGGTCAAGACTCTGGTTTTGACCCTGCGACGCGGAAATTTCGTTTAGGATGTGAGCTGCGAGAGCTAAACGAATCAAAAACGTCGGTTCCCATTCCTAAATACGGAAAATTCAACAACTATTGGTACAGGACGGGTCCCCAAGTAATATTTGACGAATCGGTTGTTTTGTGGAACAAGATTCGTTCACAGGAACGACAATGCTCTCCGAATTATACCATCTTGACCAAACGAGAAGGATCGAAAAATCTGTGGCACTGCCTGATGGAAATCTTCAGCATGACAATAGCTCTGGATGTGCTTCAAATAAGTACACGACCAAATGACTCCCGACCTTTTCTCACGGCCGCTAACGCGGAAAACACCCAAGTTGTCTTTCTTGACGACGAGGATGACGGTCCATACTTTGACCTATGGTCTGTTTTCGCGCAGAAGCCTACGCTACGCATGAAAGATGTCCCCGGAATCACTTCCTTTGAAAATATCATTGTCCCACTGGCGGGTGGGAGCAACCCGTTCTGGCAGGGGGATTGGGAGGCTCATTCGTGCGAAGATTCAGCGCTATTACGCACATTTTCACGACGTATCCTCAATTTCTACGACGTGGGAGCCCGGGAACCTCGCCAGGGCGACTGGATTGTTGTAACTTTCATTGATCGCGTGGAAAATCGACGACTAGTCGACCAGGAGAGGTATCTTGAGTTACTACGGTCTACATTCGCCCATATAAAAGTGCAGTCCATCGATTTCGCCATAATCCCTTTTAATGCACAATTAGAAGTCATCCGAGACACCGACCTCTTGCTGGGTGTGCACGGCGCCGGACTAACTCATGCTATGTTCCTGCAGCCTCGCTCGTCCGTGGTGGAAATTCTACCGTCGTCCTTCAACCATAAGGGTTTTCGCAATGTCGCCGGTGTTATGGGCCATTCCTATTTCAGTGCGCATGCCTCTGAACAGCCTCTACGAAAGCGGAAAGATTGGCAACATGATGATGTCTACCTTGAGCAGGATAAGTTCATGGAACTCATGAACATCGCCATCAAGGCCACGTATAAGAAGGGACACCGGAATTACGATACGGTTTAGAGCTTTCATGGTTTTGGGGGTTCGGCTATGGATGACGGCTTAATTATACATTTTCATTCTGCGTGCATTAAAAACAGCGCTAAGTTGTGATTTCGGGGCCTCTTTTTTTCTCAGCCATCTTATTAGCACTGATAAGGGTTATCACCACCATCTCTGTTGGAGAAGACAACTGCTGAAAACAACTTACCTGCACTACGCAATTAGTACTCAAATATCCAACTGCTCTTCTGACTGCTATACTGGTTGCTCAATCTTGAGCAGGAAGGAGGACTACCTTACCCAAGACCCAGCTCGAAGCCCTCAGCTGGCCCTGTGAACCTGTGGGTTCAAAGCAGAGTCAAGATACCTGGTTGACGGGGCTACATGGTCCACCGTGCTAAGAAAATGAACATCAGCAGGATGGTTGTCGTCTCGCCGATGCCTGACGGGGATTTTTTGATGGCGGCTTTCACGATGGGGGGTTGCTGGACGGCCGGTGGGAGGGGGCTGTAGAGTGTCCGGAAACACCAGTTGAAGAGGAAAGCGTCTCTCGGTTTAGAACCAACGGCTGAAAAATGAATATGTTTACCTATTAGTCACTGAGCCTGCCAGTCTCCCAGATACAGATCCCCAAGGCTAATGACCGCCCTGACCGGGCCAGCGCCGTAGAATGAACATCATCCACAGCCTGACCCTAATCAGCCCGACATCCCCCGTGGAGGATAACAATACTCTCGAGTGTCAAGAGACCCAAAGACGTGCTTACTGTTGTTTACACGCCATCGATGACAGACCAGGTCTCAGGTAATACGGGTTGACAAAAGTTGGGCCGAAAAATATCGGTCGAAACGGGCCCGAAAAATGTCGGGCTTAGTAAATTGCCAGGGCTTGAA
>RAQS01000246.1:0-29444 GCA_003698115.1 Aspergillus sp. HF37 | reverse complement strand
GGGGATGATGCTGGTGGGAAGGGAGGTGGGGGGAAGGGCATGCCGCGGCCGCCGGGGGCTGGAAATTGATGATGGTTAGTTTGTTGGGTTCGGTTTGGATGTAGGACTGGACTGGGTTGGACAGGGGAACATACGAGGAAGCATCCCAGGAGGTGCACCACCACCACCCGGAGGAGGCATACCAGGCATACCGAAGGGAGGGGGAGGCAATTGGCCTGGACAAGCGATGTCAGCTTCGATCCATGTCTTGCCGCTTTTTTTTTTTTTTTTGTTTGATCTGGCCGGCTCCCTCCAGCAGAGAGACACTTCACTTACCTGGAACCCCGAACGGCGGCGGCGGCGGCGGAAACGCGCCAGGCGGGACCATGGCGGGATTGGGAACTGCCTGGCCCTCTGCGGCGTACGACGAGGTGATGGAGTCAATCACGGACTGCGCTTTTTCCTGGCCGATTTCTGCCCAACAACCCTGTCAGTATGTTGTTTCTACTTCCGTCGACCTAGTCTGGCGGAAAGGGACTGGACTACTCACGCTGGTAGTACTCCAGGACATTCCGCAGATGGTTTCTGCCCGAGTTATGAGCTTTGCGCACGCTCATCGAGTCGTGCGTGAGGTAGACATCGCAGTAGTCGCCTGGGCTATGTTAGCGTGTCGTCGGACTCGGGGACAATTCCGCAGAGCGATAAAAGAATCGGGATGCTGGGGTAGGCCTACAGAAGAGTGCAAGCTGTTAGTTTGGGTGCGATGGATGCAGGTGAAGGTATACTTATATTTCGGCATCTTGACGGTGGTCGTCGCAGCTCTCGCTCTTTCAGCTTCTTTGGGCAAGTCGTCGCAGACTCGTAGCGCTCAAGGCGCTTCGCGGGATGTCAGCTCGGCGGTAGAGGGCAGATAATGAGGTCCGGTGTCGAGCTGTCTGGTGAGCGCAGTTCTCGCGATGTTGAATTCGAATATCAAGGCGGTGAGTCACGTGGGTGCATACGTATTATATAAGGTATGCATTCCAATGCAAATTCATACTCTGCATAAACCCAGCACCCAGCCTACTTCGACAACCAAAGAGCTCGAAATCAAGTAAAGAGTTGGATCAGTAAAATTGGCTTATAACATCGATATTCAGCTAGGATGGGTAACTCGAGGTACTCAACAACAGGTGATTCTAAGTCTTGAACCTACCAACCTACGAACCTTGTAGTTGGGATCGCCAAGTTCTAGAGCAGCAGCTAGCTATTTGACCTGAGACATGTAAAGTCACACTCGACTATACCGAAGTAAGAAGACCTGGCAAAGAACAGCAATACCAAGACAGCCAGACGCATGTCGTCGAGCTTTCACTGTATGCTGCACCCAAGACCCAAGAGTCTAGACTTGTGTACTCTGTAGACGGATATCCTGATGTAGCAGTGACATCCGACTAGATGCCAAAAAGGAAGGTTTTCCAGCACAGTGACGACATTATAGCTAGACTATGCGGGTAATTCCGTCTGCCTCCCGGATGAGCTTCCTAGGCAGCGGAGTAGAGGATGGGTATTGGGTATGGGGGCACTGGCTACTTGGCTGACGGCATACCCAGAGTCTCGAACAAATGGCGTGGAAGACAGTATGCAACGTCGGGGTCAGGCCGGCGAGGAGTAGAACCAGAAAGAACAGGCATGATATGGCGTGCGTGCATGCCAAGTTGATTCCTGGGGGGGAAGAACATCCAGAAAATCCGGGGGAACGGCCGTGGCGGTGAGCTGAGCTAAGCAGGCCGACGGTTGCCGGCTGGAACCGGCTCGGCGGGCACAGCCACTCAGGGCGAGGCTCGCACGTCAAGGTTTTCAGGATGGAGCGGATCGGCTGTGATTGGCGAGTCGGTCTGCATTCTCTGGACCGCTCTGGACATCGTGATGCAAGGCGTGAGTGGTTTTTCTTTCTTGCTTGCTGGTTCGCTCGCTCAGCCACCGCCAGGTACGGGCATGCAGCATGGTGTCACAGCTGGATTTGGTGTACTGAGCATCTGGGGACGATGGACAGACAGGCAAGTGAGCACTTGACAGGCATCGTATATTCATGGTGACCGTGATGATCGGTTTCTGTAACGTGTTGGCGATGCCCATTGGCGCAGCACGTCAGATGACTTGGGGCCCGTCAGGTGGCCCGCGGCCAATCAGGAGAGGCAACCCCACCGACCCAGTTGACCCCCTCCCCGCTGCAAAGAAAAAGCGTCAGTTCTGCCCGGCATATATATAGACCGCCGCCCCAAGCCGCTGCTGGTCTCCGCACGGGTATTTCCTTGCTGCTGACTTATCTTATATCCTCCATCTGTCTGATATATCCTCTTTCGTCTTAACGGTTACTTACTTCTTCTCTTCCAACAACTTACTCGATTCATACATCCTCCTATAGACCGCAAACATGCCGTCCTCATCATCATCATCAAATTACCAACTCGTCGAGCCCCATCCCTCCGTCCCCAAATCCTCCCGCCCTGCAATTCACACCGCCCGCGGCGGCGCCGGCAACGTGATCAACCTCCAACACACTAAGACTACGCCCTCCCACTCCGCAACCGGCCCTCCGTCCGCAACAAGCCTCGACTCGCGCCCTCCCCCTCTCGCCTACAAGTCCGGCCGCGGCGGCGCCGGAAACACACACAGCTCCGGCGAGCGCGCCATTTTCAGCTTCGACGAGGAACTCGAGCGCGAGCTTCGTCGCGCCGCCCCGGTTTACCACGTCGGCCGCGGCGGGAAGGGGAATATGGTCCGCTCGGGCTCGAGTTCGGCGGGCTCAGAGTCAAGTCCCGGCTATGGCTATGGATCTGGCTATGGGTCAGGGTCAGGGTCAGGCTCGTGTGCTGCCGGCGCTGCGGACCCCTACAGTCTCACGCGCAAGTTCTCCGGCGGGAGTTCGGCGACAAACAGCAGTGCGGGTTCGGCGGGGGATCGAGCCCGGGACCGGGCTCTTCGCGGGCTGGAACGCAGTTGGGGGAAGATACGCGGCATGGCTTAGTTGGTTGGGTAGCCTTGCATTCTTTGGACGGTTCCGTTTCTTGCATTTCTTCGGCGTTAAGGCTTCTCGGCTTCTCGACTCGACTCGACTCGACTGACAAACGACTTACGACGGTCTATCTAACCAACGGTCTATCTAACCATCATCCACCAAAAGTTCTCTGCAAACCTTTTCTTACTCTACCCGCTCTTCTACCGATCCGCCTCTCTTTCGACCCGCCTTTCTTGGAATCGTCCGTCATCTATACCTGTAATCGCCTGGACCGTGGATCTAGTTGAGATTCGTTGCGTCGACTGGGATCTTGGTTCCCGCTTGCTTACAATGATACCCCTTAAGGACAGCACTGGTGATTCTGGCCGTGTTGCTTGATCGAATCTATACTGCTGGCTGACCCGAGGTTCTGGTTCTGGAGCCAAGGCTGTGTCCGTCAAATCTGTCCATGGGACAGTTGAGGCAACTTGCCCTAGATAGATTGAATGGAAGCACTTGAGCAGCACAGGCCCGCCTGTAGATATCCAAGAGGCATGCTATGAAGTAGAACCATCTATTCGTATATTTACACATCCGCCATGAAAAGAGACAGTCCAAACACGTCCAAGACGCCTTTCCATCCGTCCACCAGCCCACCACAGCTCCATGCAGTCTCCTATGGCGGTTGCATGGAAGAAAAGGAAATATGTTCTTCAAAAGGGGTATCAAGAGCCGCCGGGAGTCATCGGTACATGAGAGTTCTCACTCAGCCCGACTGACTAGGCCTATTTATCCATCTTGCCTGTACTGCAAGATAGTTTTCCATCACTATGCGAACTTCCGGTGGATGATTTCCGGGTCCTCGTGCCATTCGTCGGCGCTCACCCACATCTAAGCATATCGTCAGCAGCAGTACATACCGGGTCAAGGAGCATGAATACCTTTCTAAACGTGCTCAACCCCGCCAAAATCCCGCCACCAATCCACGTCGTGTACTTGCGCTCCGCCGGCGCCGAAATCCGGATCTTCATGTCCTCCACGGCCAGCCGCTTGATCTCGCGCATCAGCCGGTCCGGGAAGTTCTTGCACAGCGTCGACCCGCCCGACAGCACGATGTTGAGGTACAGCGACTTGCGCAGGTCCAGGTCCGTGCGGGAGATCGCGTCCTGGACGATCTGGTGCACGCCGGGGTACTCGAGGCCGATCAGTTCGGGGTCGAAGAGGATCTCGGGGGCGCGGTAGCGCTCTTGGCCGACCTGTAGTTGTTAGACTACTTGACAGAAGGACAAAAGGGATAGATTGCCATACCTTGATTCGGTGGTTGTCCGGGAGGGTGTAATCCACCGACTTGGATTCTGTCTTATGGTAGCTGTTCATCCAATCCTTCTCCTCGCGCTTCGGATCCAGCGACACGTAGCACGCCTTCTCCTTGATCATGCGCACCACCTCCTTCTCCGCGCTCGTGTGCAGCACATGCCCGTTCTTCCGCAGCAGCACCTGCAGCTGCTCCGTGACGTCGCGCCCCGCCACATCGATCCGGCGGATACTGTTGGGTATCGCAAACCCCTCGAACACAGGGACGGCATGCGAGACGCCATCCCCGGAGTCAAGCACCACGCCGGTCGTACGGCCCGACGCGTACAGCGACAACACGGCCTGGATGGACGTGTACAGTGCGGGCACGTTGAAGGTCTCGAACATGATCTGGGCGGCGGCGTCGCGGTTCTTGCGCGGGTTGAGCGGCGGCTCCGTCAGCAGCACGGGGTGTTCTTCCGGCAGCGTCTTCAGCTCGTTCTCGTACACGTAGTGCCAGATCTTCTCCATGTCGTCCCAGTCCGTCACCACCCCGTGCTCCAGCGGATACCGGATCTTCAGCAGCCCCCGGAACTCCTGCGCCCGCTGCCCGATGAACACGTCGCCTTCCAGCCCGCCCGCCATCACGCGCGGGTGCTTAGGCCGCCCGACAAACGACGGGAAGTAGCTCGATGGGATCTCCTCGCCGGCGAACCCCGCGCGAATCGTCCCGCTGCCATTGTCTATGACAATTGGCGCGTTGTGGAGAGTGGCTTCGGCCATGTTGGGGGGTGTGGTGTCGGTATCGGAGATGGGAGAAGGGGGTTCGTGACAATCGTGTGGGAGGAGGCCCCACGGGCGGATAGGATATAGCGAGTGGAGCTGAAGGTCGGAGGGAGGGAGTTACGGCTGACAGTTGTAGAGCATGGATATCGGGGCGAGGATGGGGAGGGAGTAAATAATGGCAGGGGAGAGAGACAGTTGGGCGGATTTCAAGGAAGCTTGGGCCACCGCATTTACATCTGCATCGGACAGCGTAAACACGCCTTGCAACTATTTTCTAACTACACCTAATCAATTAATTTATTACTGCCATTTGCCAATTAGCTGCTCTCATGTTCCCAGCCTTCCAATTATCCAACCGTGTCATAAATTCATGGCACCCAGAGCATCAGGCCCATTCCTGGACCGGCCAACACTCAACCAAGGCCTGCATGCACTGTATGCACTGTTTTTTTTGTCGATGTCGCTAGGCACTCAATCCAGAAATCCCAACTCGTCAGACATGACCTCTTCCAGCGTCCGCCGGCGACGCTGGTTAGGCCCGCGAACAGGCGGCCAAGTCAGCATGCGTTCACGTAGCGCTTCGGCCTTGCCGACAGCATTAGCAACATCCCTAGTCGGGCCGTTAGCCAACTCCCAATTGAACCAAAGACGGAAACGCACTTAAAGTGACTCGCGACAACGTATCCCTGCTTCTGCAGCTCCTTGGCCAGCTCTTCCTGGTGATTATCCTTGAGAGACGGATTCGGCACAACCACAAGCGGCACACCCAGCCGCAATGCCTCGAGGACACTCCCAGAGCCTGGTCAGCGTCAGTCTCGATCTGCTTTGCCGGAGAGGAACGAGCCGCGTATTACCTGCATGGCTGACAATAATCCCACCATTTCGGCCCGCGGGAGGACTCGCCTGAGCCAGACGCATCTCCTGCCCCAGTCCTTCCTGATTGAAGTCGAATCCATCGATTGCTAGCCCGTGTCGACCCGGATCCCCGGGCGGGTACCTGACGAGGAAGTTCTCGAACATGGCTGACCCATCTTGGCCATACTGCACGAGCAGGTGGGTGTAGCCGCACTGGTGCAGGGCTTGCAGGAAACTCTGGTCCAGGACAGACAGGAGAAGCGACGTGAATGCGGCCGTGGCTCCCACAGTCACAAAGCAGAGCTTGGTGGGTTTGTTGTGTGCATGCGATGCCATGTTGGATATCCCCACCGACTGCGACGTCTTTAGCGAGAGTATAAGAAGCTGTCTGCACAGGCGACCATATTCCTTGTAGTGTCATGCAAAGAAAGAGGAAGGACAGTGTGCAGTTGCAGTCTGGCTGTGAGTAGATGCCAACGCCCTAGCCCGATACGGTTAGCGCCATCCGAGCAAAAGTTGCCCGAGAAAGACAGAGACGAGCATCTCAACTGCCACCCCCCCTGCCATGGCCTCAATAGCAAAGTCTCTGGGCCGTCCTGCCCTCCTGCTGGCCCGGAGAGCCCAATTCGTCTCTCCCGCCTCGCGCTCTTTCTCCGTCTCGCCCGTCTCATCCTTCCCCGCCCCCCCAAAGCCGACCAAAGAGCGCGAGCCGCGACCAGAGGAATACCCCCCCGTGCCCGAGTACTCGCCAGACCTCCTCAGCGCCGAGGAGCGGTCGATGTACGAGCGCATGCCGCCCGAGGAGCGAGAGGAATTCGACGCCGAGAACCGCCGGCTGGTGGACCAGTTCAACGACCCGGACCAGCGGGCAAAGGTCTTTTCGGAGCTCGACCGCTCCGCAATGGACATCGAAAAGCAGACGCCGCTGCGGTTCGAGGAGCCACGGATGAGAAAAGGATCCGGGTTCTGGTCTGAGGCCGAGGAAGACGAGTTTGCGGATGTCGAGGACGGAGACGACAGCCCCGAAGACAACGAGATTACCTCCATGGCTCATGCAGAGGTCGAGCTCCACCGCGAGGTGAGAGAATACACGAGGATTGCCGCGTGGGACATGCCGCTGCTGAGCAGTACGACTCTCAACTCTCCTGTTCCGCGCAGACGCAATTGCTAACCTGTGCTCTGCAGAACTCGCCCAGCCCTTCACTCTCCCGCCCGAATCCCATGTCCTCCGCTTCCGCTACACCACCTACATGGGCGAGCACCACCCCGCCGAGCCCAAGGTCGTCGTCGAGCTTAGCTCCAAGGACTTGACGCCCAAGCACCTCAGCGAGCAGCAGCGCCAGACCTTCCTCAAGCTGGCCGGCCCGCGCTACAACCCCGAAACCGACATCGTGCGCATGTCGTGCGAGAAGTTCCCCGTCCGCGCCCAGAACAAGCGCTACCTGGGTGACCTGGTCAACACGCTGATCAAGGAGGCCAAGGAGGGCGACGCGTTCGCCGACATCCCCCTCGATACCCGCCACCACACCCCGTCGAAGCCGAAGCTGCGCTTCCCCGAGTCGTGGAATTTGACCGAGGCCCGCAAGAAGCAGCTTGAGGAGCGGCGCGCGCAGAGGCAGCAGCTGCAGGAACGCGCGGTCGATGGGAACAAGGTTGTTCTCGACGCGGTGAAGACCCTGCCTTCACTGCAGGCGCCGGCGAAGGCGGCGCCGGAATTTGCTGCTGTGCGTGCTCGGGCTGGAAAGCTCCGGCGATAGGAGGATTGTTTTGTGTTATTGTAGGCATCGAGGATGGCGTATCGTTTTGGAAGTATCTGTCTGTCTATGTACCTCGCTTTCCAGTGTATTATATTGAGACGTTTAGCCGATGGAAGAGAATCATTTGGAATAACTCGATTGTCTCTGGCTGCTTTTTTTTTATATGTTTTTCTATAGACATGTCAGACCACCCCCGTATGGACGAAAGACGCCGAAAAAGAAACCATCCAGTCAGTCTGCAACATTAGCTGAACCGAACCTCATCGTATCCCAACCGCCGCTCTGTGCTCCAAACAACAACGTTGAATTGAAACCAGTCCTCCAACAGCGGAAAAGAGTACAGAGACAAACAACAGCCTTGCAGAAACACGAAAAGAAAACCCGAACCCAATCACCAACACTGGCATGCTGGGCGGTTATATTTATCGCGATGGAGCTGCTTTATTTACGGCTGCCCATGTGGCCCAGGCCGAATAGGTCGTCATCAACGCCGCCGGACTTCTGGTGCTGCATGCGCTTCGAGCCAATCGCGCCGTGCGGATGCGGATGCGGATGCGCCA
The DNA here is from genome assembly GCA_003698115.1 of Aspergillus sp. HF37. Taxonomy (NCBI): domain Eukaryota; kingdom Fungi; phylum Ascomycota; class Eurotiomycetes; order Eurotiales; family Aspergillaceae; genus Aspergillus; species Aspergillus sp. HF37. The sequence continues at coordinate 21,234 of RAQS01000246.1, read as the reverse complement.
GCGCCGCGTACGGCTGGTACGGATACTGGGCCTGGGAATGGCTGTGGTAGGCGTCGCGCGCGTGCTGGCCGTGGCCATGGCCATGGCCGTGCTGGACATGATGCTGGCGCGCATGCTGCTGAGCCTTGGGCTGCTCGTTCTCCTTTTCGCCGGCGCCGTACAGAGCGTGCGAGCCCGAGCGCGACGAGTGAGACGAGTGAGAATGCTCCTCCGGGGTCGCTGGGCCGGTGGGCGGATCGGAGGACATGGTGCTGCCACCGATGCCACCGATGCCGACGCCGACGCCGCGGTTGCCGTGACCGTGACCGTGACCGTTGCCATTACCGCTGCCAACGCCGCCGGCGCGGATCGTCGGGCTGCCGGTCTTACTTCCAGTCGGGATGTGCGTGCCGCCGGTGCTTCTGCCCTGCGACATAGTAGGGGGAGGTACGGCGTCGCGGAAGTTCTTGAACGACCACGACGAGTCCTCGCCGCTACGCTGGTGCTGCTGGTATGGCAGACGGCGTGGCTGCTGCGTCGATCTCTTGCTACGGACCGGGCACGGGGTCGCGTCGAACGGGGTCTGGGGGCGCTCGCGGTCCAGGATGCCGCCGCCGCTGGATGGCATGGACGCAGGCACGAGCGCGTGCAGGTTGCGCATGATGTCCTCGCGCTGAGCGCGGTCTGTGGCAGCCTGAACCTGCGCCTGCACGTCAAAGAAAGCCTGCTCGGCAGATGAATGGCCCATCATGGCGTGACCCAGCGAGTCGCCCATGCCGCTGACGGCGATCTGGTCGTACTGGTCCGACAGATCGGAAGTGAGGAGGTCGAATCTGCCGGCTGCCGGCATGTGTGCCTTGGGCTGGACGTGGAGGGTCTTGGGGGCCTTTCTGTGCGCCATGGGGCTCTTGGGAGCGTTGTTCAGAGCCGTGTACGCACGCGGCTGGTCCGGGATCAAGGCGCCGCCGCCGTAGTGGTAGTTGGCAGCTTCTCTGTGCTTGTTGGCCTGGGCTTTGTCAGACTCCATCGCGTGGAATTCGCCGCCGCCGTTGAAGCCAACGCGGGAAGGGTACTGGATGGCTTTGGGGCCGGCATCCTCGCGCCAGTGCTGGGCCTGGTGGTTGTTGGCCTGCGAGCGATGACCATGAGGCAGCAGGCTGGGGACGCCGTATTTCTCGCGATACCAGCGGGGGATGTCACGCAGACCGAGCTTCTCCAGCAGGGCTGGGTCGGTGGGCATTTCGTGCTTGTACAGGCAGCCTGCAGAGAACGGGCTTAGCATCATCGTACCTGTTGGGGTGTGATGTGATGGCTTGAATACTCACCCTGCTGCTGGTAGTCGCACTCGCCGTGACGGATCCAGTACGAGCAGAACTCCTTCTTCATGCTGAGATTGACGTTCTGCTGAATGTGTTAGTCTTGCCAATGCTCACCCGTCCATCTATCACAGAAGACATACCTTGTGGCCGTGGCCGTTCATACCACCACCACCAACTCCAGAACCTGCACCACCCGCAGCAGGAACCACCCATCCATTGGCAGAAGAGGCATTCTGCACGCTCCAGTTCTGCGCATAGCCCTGCTGTTGCTGCTGCTGGGCCATGGCCTGCAGAGCCAGACGCCGGTTGACAGAAAGGGCGTCGTCACTGTCGAGTCTGGCCAGCGCCGGCTGCAGTTCGTAGTCGCGGACATGGGACTGCTGCACCTGCACGGGGACGGCATCGACGACATACGTCTGGCCTCTCGGATCCAAGGCTCCCAGGCTGGTCATGCCCTGGGTATCGCTCGGCGAGAGCGCACGGGGTGCACCGCGGATAGAGAGGCTGGCGGGCAGCTCGTCGACGGCCACCAGAGGGGTGAGAACGCCGTTGGGGCGGGAGCAGAAGAACTGCGGATGGAGAGGAGTGCTCATCTTGACTTGACTGCCTCTTGTTGCGCGTTCTGTTCTGTTTTGTTTTGGGGTTCTGTGATGGATCCGGAGACGCTCGAGATGGGAAGGATAGGGCTAAAGATGCTTGATACAACGCGTGAGGGATGACAACGAGTGGAAAGACGACCCTAAAGAAAGAAAGAAGAAGAGGAGAGAGAGAGAGAGAGAGAGCGAAGTGAGGAATTTATTTGCGCGAGAGGGAATTAAGCGAGAGTAACAGAAGTGAAGGCAAAGTGAATGAAAGCAAGAGTAGTGAAGAGTGAGAGTGAAGAGCTCCTGTGCATTAAAGCCACCGCCCCTTCACAGCACAGTGAATGACCGCCAGAAAGCACCTGATATAGTTGATTATACAGACGGTCTTTATAAAGGCATGCACCGTATATCTGCCGAAAGAAGCCGTATCCCAACGGTGTCCAGGCAGGGCAAGCACCAGGGCGGACAGAGGCGGAAAGAAGGAAAGTCAGAGAGACAGGCAGAAGCAGACAAGGTCAAATAACCTCCTCGACGGCGTCTGCAGAAGGCAGAGGCATTTCCAGAGCTCTTCCAGCAGAGCAAGCGGCGGTGTTTGCCGGATGTTGCTTCCCTTGTCCTGGGCCATGTTGCTGCCAGTACAACGTCAGCGGATGCCTGCAGCAAACGGGTCTTCGATTACTTTCCAACGGAGGGCCAGAAGAGTCGGGTTGGGCTGCTTTTGCTGTAATTAGTGTATCTACGTCGATGCAGGTCTGCGGGTGTCGTCGCGGAGGAATTAGGGCTTGGGCGGTCATGCTTCTGGATGCATCAACTTCCTCCGCGGCAGGAGAATGCCTGTATTGCTATGATACCATCAGATCTAATAACTGCCCAATGCCAAATAATTCGCCGACCCAGAAATGCAACCCATGGCCAAGTATGCAGGTCCCAGATCCGGCTAGAAAACTGACTCCTGCCAACGCACCATATCCCCAGTATCGGAAGCCACAAGAAAACAAAGTGAAATGACCTGATTTCCCAGAAACGCCTCGTTCGACGGCTCTAAAGAATGATATAGTTGGTGCCCGCCCCCCCTGGCTGCGGTCGTCGGCTCACGCTTGTCCATCGGTAAGATCGATAATAGCTGCATTAGATGTGGCGGCAGGCCCAGCGCCGGAGGAAGGAGGCACTGCTCCAGACGCATAAGGGGAATGAGTATATGTGGTAGCAGAAACGGGAATAGAAGCAGGAAGAGAAGACGGCGGATACGAAGGAGCAGAAAGATTTGGCTGCGAGCTAGCAGGAGTAGACGACTGCGGAGGGTGCGAATGATACGGCCGCGGCAGACGATCGGACAAGGACTCCCTGGGCGGACCAAAAGAAGGCGGCTGCAGTGCGGCTGTTTTGGAAATCCCGTTCTGCTGGTTTGCTGCATGAGCATTCGCGGCAGTCTTTTCCTCATTCTTCCTCGATGTAACAAGGTGGCCTCGAATACCGCGCACGTAGGCCTTGGCCTTTTTGACGAGTTCCGGCGGCTCATTGCTCTGCATCAGAGCGTCAATCATCCTTGAGATTTGCTCCTCCGACCTCAGATGAGGACAAGTGCGAAACTTTCCAAAATGCGCGATCCCGCAGAGTCCACAGTTCTCGACGCCCGCCAATTTCAACCGGCAGAGACCAATGGGATGGGCATTTTTGCAGACATAGCAACGTACAGCGCCTTGCATACTTCTGCTAGCGAGAACAGCGGAAACTTGTGGACTGTTGGGGTCGACACGCTGGAACGCACGCCCTGCTTCTCTTCAGCACCATATAAACAAATTGGAAGAAGGGGTGTCTAACCTGTCTTCTTTTTAGGGAGCAGTTCAACCTCTTCCTCCGCTTCCATTCCCTCGTCCCCCGTAGTTTCAGACGATACCTCTGCTGCGATTTCTTCGTCTCCCCGGAACTCGGCGTCGCTCTCAATGTCGCGGTTAACCTTGCGGGGTGTTTCGGGAGATACGTCTGCCTCCGCAACGTTGCTGGTATAGTTAACGGTAGTCCGCTTGCGCTTTCCTCGACCGAACGACTCATCCTTCCTCCTCGCCTCCTCGAGAGCTGCCGCTTCGCGCTCACGCAAGATCTTTTCCCAGACAGTAGGGTTTGGCAAGGCGTCTTCCTCCGAATCTGGTAGCTGACCCTCCATGTTCTGGTTATCATTCGCCCACACTCGAGCAAAGCTAAACTGGGATTCCTCCGCGTTCTGATCCGGTGTCCGTGCCCGTTGCTCCTGGCTACGGTCGAGGAGTCTGTCGACAGACTCACTGTCGTAATGAATATCGGCAGAGTCATCATTATCGAACAACGCCTGAGCGCCGTGACGAAGGATCGATTCCAGGTCTCGCCCATCATCATCCTCAGATACCATGCGATCGATGAGCACATGGTCCAGGACCATCTTCTTTTTACCGATCTGCATTATCTTCTCCTCCACGCTGCCTCGGGTCATCAGCTGGAAAACAAGGACCTTGTTCTTCTGGCCAATACGATGCGCACGAGACAACGCCTGCATATCTTGATGGGGGTTGAAATCCGGATCCATAATGATCACAGTGTCAGCGCTGGCAAGGTTAATGCCAATTCCACCTGACCTCGTGGAGAGAAGGAATGCAAAGTACGGAGAGTCGTCCGCATTGAACTCGTCGATTTGCTTCTGCTTCTCCAAGGACGACATTCTCCCATCGAGGCGGCGGTATCGCAGTCCAAGACCTTCGAGGAACTCCTCCACTAGGTCCAGATTCTCAAGGAATTGGCTGAATATCAGGGCCCGGTGACCACGCTGCTGAAGCTTCGGCAACATAATTTGAAGCAACTGCAGCTTCCCGGCGGCCTCCACCAGCTGCCGGTGGTGTGCGATAGGGTTCGGGGCATCCTCCTCAATGGCCTTGCTGTAGACAAAGGGATGGCAAAGGCACTTCCGCAGCTGCATCAACATGTTGTTCAGATTATGCCGCTCTGCCTGCCTCGGGCCCTGATCATCACTTCTCTGGAATATAGCCTTGATCAACTGCGGATTTTTCGCGAGGATCGATTTGTACAATTTCTTTTGCACAACGGACATTGAGAGCGGGACGATGATCTGAGCCATCGGTGGAAGGAAAGTAAGGACTTGGCCTTTCGTACGGCGCAGGAAGAATGGTCGGATCATATTATGCAGCGCCGGAATATTCTCCTTCGATAGCACACCGTATTCAGCTTCCAAAGCATCTGCATTTTTGCTTGGATCGCAGAACTGGAGAATGTTGAAGAGCTCCCGCGTATTGTTTTGCAAAGGGGTACCCGTAAGCAAGAGCTTAAAGGGGAACTTGATACTCGACATCGCCTCATATAGCTGAGTCTTATCGCTCTTCAAACGCTGTCCTTCGTCAACAACAAGACCAGCCCAAGGGATCCTGGATAGGGCTCGACGAGAGACAGCGTCATTCATGGTCTCATAGGACGCTACCACGATGTGGCATCTGAGGTCACGAGAACCCCCGGGAAACATTTCATAGTCATGAGCCAGGCTCCGAGAGAAGGACGATCCATAATAGGTGACAACCCGAACCGAAGGGACCCATTGCTTTATCTCTTTCCGCCAATTGGGGCACGTCGAGTTAGGAACGACAACAAGGAATGGCCAGCAATTGTGATATTGGACCAAAGCGGCGAACAGGCCAATGACTTGAATGGTCTTCCCAAGTCCCATTTCATCGGCGAGAATCGCATTCTGTCGTTTGAACCACATGTAAAACAGCCAATTCATGCCATCTTTTTGATAGTCCATAAGCTGCCCGCCCGTCATCGACCCAGGCTGCGAATCCAGTACTATGTTGTTAAAGTTCTGTTTCCGGATATTGGAAAGATGCCTGCTCAAGGCCTTCTGATCTGGAACGTGGACATAATCACGCCAAACCCAGTCCTCGTAAGCGGTCTTGAAGTCACTCCATCGTTGCGTACGGCTGGGATCCGGCGGCGACTCCCACACGGCATCCTCGTACGGCAAGCCCTTGAACTTCACATATGCCTCTACCACATCGTTCACCCGCCCGATATCCCGCTTGTCAGTTTGATCGCTTGTGTCGGCGTTATCCGAGTAGCGGGCGTCGAAGATGATGTCGACTCGCAAGAAATCTTCGGGAACTGCCTCCTCAATCGTCATGCGTGGAAGCAGATTCTTGGGTGATCGGAAAAACGCTCGTCGCATGGCAGGGCTGGCAACACCCCAAACCCAGCTGCCGGCCATCCATGCGGTGTGGTAGTAGGACATACCCTTCCACTTGATAAGGTATTCTTTGTCCACTTCCTCCATTATGTCGGCAGTATACCCAGGTACAAACTTCTGAAGATCGCTCGGACGCCATGTAACCATTGCGCCAATTTCCCGCGGTGCGGACATACAGTCCTGACATTGCCAACGAAATGAGTATTCCTGGCGCCTTGCCGAAGCCGTGTCCATGTCGGACATTGATGTGTCGTTTAGAGGAGGCAGGTGATCGAAGTGGAAGGCTCTGTGGCAAGCAATGCACCTAAAAAGGAGGTTGTCGACATTATTGACTCGAGTCATATCCACGGGCGTGATGGGGTCTTTTCCATCATTGTTTTGGCGGAGTTGCTGTTCCTGACGTGGTGTCAGGCGCTCTCTGAGAGGCATGGACATAGACCCTTGGTTCTTGCATTCATCACAGCAGCCTTGACTCGGGCAAATTGGGTCCTTTGCATGAGCAACACCAAGGCAACGACGACACTGAAGAATAAAATGGGTGTCAGCGACCTTGGTGACGAGATGCTCCCGTGTCGCCCGAGGGCCCAGGCAAGCTTGATGATAAGCCATGGTGCAGCCTTGACAGAAAACCAAAGCGCCCTTGCTCTCGTTATCCCCATACTCGTGGCAAGTATCGCATCTGTTTAGGTGATGCCGTCTAAACGGGTCGCTCGTTGACATGACGTGGAAAGTTTCCCTTGCTCCAAAGAACTTTTTCTCTGTTGGTGCCTCCTCGTATTCCGAAATGTCGTCTTCAAACTTCTCACGCAGGTCCTTATTTACGACTTTCCGACGTCTTGTAGAGAACCGCGTCCCTTTTGCGCCAGCATCCTCGCCGTCTGCGCTCGAAAGCCTAGACGGATGGCGGGTGGGCCGTGATGATTGTGGTCGAGACCTCAATCGGCGTCTTTTGGGAAATGAAGCACTCGAGGTTATTATGTCGTCACTGGAAGACGCTCCATTCGTGCCCGCATTCCCTCGATCACTGTCAATATTGTAAAAGTAGGCCGAAAACGCATTGCGCGGCTTGGTAGCGCGCTTCGAGCGTCTCATATTGTCAGAAACCGAATCTGATACGTCGTGTCCCTCTTCCACGGAGATCACGGATGGGGAACGAGTACTCGATGGAGAGCGGGATGGCGCGTGATAATCGAGGGTATCTCGCGTGCGCAGCCTGTGGCCGTCTGAGTCTTGGAAAACTAGGTCGTCTTGTTCTGAATGGAATTGGTCCAGGGCCTCCTGACCGTAATTGAGGGATTTAAGACGGGAAGGCGAGATCTGCAGGTGAAGGTATAGTGATAAGTTATCTGAATTGAGTGTGAAGGTAGGTTGGCTCATCATAGACTTACTGTTAGGAGCTCACCACTTCGTAGCTTGACTTGATACGAATCAGGTGCATTCAAGACTGACTTCTCACTTATGACACAGTGGACATCAAAATGACCCGGTAAGAAGTCGTATTCATCACCATCGGTGACTGTTGGAAGCTCGACCGCAGATAGCTTCTGCTTCGGGCTAACCTTGACTGGACTAGTAGAGGGAGGAGAGGCTGATTCGACGCGGGGAGCGCTGCTTTGCGCTTGAAATTGTGCCAGAAGATCCCCCGCCGACGCCCCCCAGTCTGCCATATCGTGATCATGGCCATTGTCGAGATCCATGTCTAGCCTGTCCTGTTGAAGGACCGCGACTTTTCCGGCTGGAGGGAGCGGTGTGAAATCGAACAGGCGAGAGAGCGCAAATAACACGAGATAAGAAAGGTTCCAGGTGATGAGAGAAGGCCAACCGCGAACCAAGGAGGGCCGGGGGTAATGGAGGTGGAAGGCAGACTGGGGAAGTCGACGGACAGAGAAGAGCGCGGAGGACGCGACGGAGGAGGGTGGATCCGGCTATCTTATCGATCGGCGAAAATCTAGCGTCCGGTTCTATTCCGCAGTCTGCCCCGTTCATGTATCTTGACTGCAATGTTTCGACGCGCTCTCGTTCCTCTACGCTCGTCCAGCTTACCCAGACCGTCGTCGTTCAATTACCTGACTGTCCGGCATGCCTCCCTCAACTCCGCGATTGAACGCGGGCTACGCAGCTCGCGACCGGGAGACAGGACGGGACGATATCCTCGCAATAGGGAGCGCAGGGTTGTACCAGAAGAGGAGCCCACCAGCGAAGGATTCGACGAGGAAGAGTTTATCAGAAGCGGCCTGACACCTTCCATGATGCGGTCGTCGCAACGTCTTCCGGATCAAGGTAAACCCCTCTTGATCATCGCACCGCTCCTTGCCTTGATTCTGACCTAGTCTAGTCTCTAGTGAGAACCTCAAGACTCGTCGCATCAAGAGAAGGCGCGCAGGGCGCCACCACCCCTCAGACAAAGAGCCACAACGAGTAAAGTCGCACGTCATGCCTCCCACAAAGATCCCGTACTCGACGGCCGCGTCGGAGTTCATCTACGGGACGAATGCCGTCGAAGCGGCCTTGCGCTGCTCCAGACGCCAGCAGTATGTTCTATATGTATACCAGGGGCAAGATGAGGACCTGGGTCCAGCAAAGAGTACACTGCGGAAACTCGCCCTCTCCAAGGGCATCAAGGTCAAAATGGCCTTCGCTGAATGGGAGGACGTTCTCAACGAAATGAGCCAGGATCGGCCTCACAACGGTGTCGTCCTGGAAGTCTCGCCTCTGCCGCAGCTCCCGGTGACCGGCTTCCGAGCTGTCCCGTCTATTGAAGACACCCATTTCCGCGTGGACATGGGCGTCCAGACGCGCGAAGAACTAGCCGTAAATGGCTCGGATAACCGCATCCCCATTCTCTCCCAGCACCGACAAAGATACCCTGTCACTCTGCTCCTTGATGGGATCGTCGACACCGGAAACCTGGGTGCAATCGTTCGTTCGGCGTATTTCCTCGGAATCGACGCCATTGTGTTCGCTGGTCGAAACTCGGCGCCTCTAGCCCCTGTGGCCATCAAAGCGTCCGCTGGAGCCGCGGAGAACATGACCATCCTCACCGTCCGCGACGAAGTGGCATTCATCAAGCAGTCCAAGGCTAATGGATGGCGATTCTACGCCGCCGATGCTCCGGGCCCCGGTTCTACGTTACTCGACCCGCTGGCCCCGGCCGACGGAAGTTCTGGACCCAACCCTAGCCATTTCCAGGCTCCGAGCGTCATTATGATGGGCAGCGAGGCAAGCGGCCTGGCTCCCCATATCAAGTCTCATGCGGATTCAATACTGAGCATTCCGGGTGCCAGGCTCAGCTCGACGCTGGGGGTCAACTCTGATCCGGCTCGCGTGGATAGCCTTAATGTGAGTGTTGCCGCGGCCTTGCTGATGGAGATATTCCTCCGTGTCCCGGTTGCCGTTTCTGAGGCGCCGTCAAAGAGAGGAAGGTGACAAAGGAGCTGGGATATATAATTGTACTATACGCCACTTGTATAATAGCATTATTCTGGATTATTGGTTAGAATACTTTCGAATAGATAGGTATCATGCCTGTCTGATATCTTCAATACAGTAGACAGTACGGCTACCGTCAACCCCCGGACCGACCACGCCGCCTGGCCAGACCCCGTGACCACTGGAACTAACTACCAACCTTACCCGAACAGGTACCTGAGCCAAGACAAACCCGGTCTGCTTTACTAGAGAAGATATGACTCGCGAAGTGGATCTGGGCTATATATCCGTCGAGGTTTGACGGGAATACATGGAGTTTAGCCGCAGGAAAGTACAACGGAGATGCCGGGCCGCCATTACGGACGGACCTATCGCAGTACACAATCGAATCTATTACCTTTAGCGCCGTTAGCAATGTAACATGATACATAGTCTACTATGTGACTCTACAGGCCTAATTTGCATAGCCCAGTGGCGCCTCTTCCATATAAGAATAGGAGCGCCGCCAAGGCCTCATATTTTACGTCTTCTTCTCCAGCGCTGATTCTGATCTCTAAATCTGTTATGAATTCCCCTATCACGTGGAGGCGGTTACTCGCCCTAGCCGTGGGAATACTTCCAGCTGGTATACCCCCCTTAATAATCTTGCTATTAACTTAACTAATTCACATTATTAGCCATGACCCAGATGTGCACCCCAGACTACGGAGTCTACTATGTGAACGCGCAATCCGACCTCGACACGATCGCGGCAGAGTGTACAACCGTAAATGGTAGCATTGTTCTCGGAAACAATTACACTGGCTCGTTCAGTCTGCCGAACGTCCAGAATATTACCCACCGGATACAAGCGGATTACCGCCCTTATTTTCCGGCGCCAACGTCTATGGACCTTTCGGACCTAGAGTTCCTAGGCGACAGCCTGTCCCTTAGCTATCTTTCGACTTTGGCCAACCTCTCCGCTCCAAAGTTAAAGACGGTAGGTTCGGACATATGGCTGGGTTATGTCCAGACAGTGAATTTAAGGTCGCTAGAGGAAGCGGACCAAATTTATATGTGTGGAAATATTACTAGGTAAGTACTTCATTATCACATTATGCAATAGCGACATACTAATACCTAGCGTAATATAGTCTGCAACTCGATTCACTGCGGCATGTCCGTGAATATTTCCAAATCTGTAACATGGACGAATGTAACCGGACGATAACTCCAATCACCTCGTTAGACCTCTCCCTTCCTTCGCTACAGGCCGTGGGCAACGCCTTCATTAGAGGGAGACTATCAAGGTGAGCTTCATCCTAACGACGTGGAAATCTTAAATACTAATAGAGATTAAAAGCTTAAGTGTTCCCAACTTATCAAACATCACCGGGGTAACAGGCACTTTTATTGACAGTGACGAAATCAATCTTGTCACAGCCGGAGAAACGATCAATGTTTCCTTTCCCCAGTTGAGCTCAGCGGGCATGAATATACGGTTAGAGGGCGATATTGCAAGGTAATTCCTATTCTATTACTGAGTCTAAGGAGCCCTGGCTTACCTTTAGGTGTGTATAAGCTCTCCATGCCCAGGATGAAGAACGTGGAGGAATTTGATGTGCACTCTTACGTTCCACTAGATATCGACCTTCCCTTCCAGGAGGTCGAGCGCATCCTATTAAGCGGCAATATATCAAGGTATGCAATATATCACTATAATACCCTTGCTTTTTTTTTTTTTTTTTTTTTTTTTTCTAACGCGCTATATATAGTGTTCAATTTCCTAACCTGGAGTCCTTGTCGACCCTAATAGTTGAGTCTGATCTTAGCCTCGACTGCGATTCTATTAACGCCACGATATCAGAGGCGATCAATATTACGGGGTACTCTATGAGTTGCGAGTCTGGCGAGCCAAATTTAGGCTCTAGTCTTATTGTTGGTGCTAAAGCCGCAATCGGCGTGGTGGTTGTTGTTGTTGCCGGTTTGCTAATTACCCTTTAACATTAACGGCCATCTTATTATAGAAACCAGCTTCAGTAAATACGAACTTGGTTGTTGGCTTCTCAGCCGGTGTCCGCTTTAGCTTGTCAATATTATCATATAAATTGCCTCAGGAACAGCAGCAAGACTAGCCAGAGACATGGCTAACGGAAGAACGAAAGATGCCGTCCATACTCCTTGCGACCTCGCCATGACTGAAAATTAACAAGGAGGGTGTAATTGTAATTGCCGCAGCGGTGGTATCACCAGGCCACAGTAGCGAGTAGCGGACCAATGAAACCAAAACCCCATTGCCCATCACGAAAAGAACGACTGCGGGAGCCCTCTGCGGCGCTAAGTCTGGAGCAAGACTTTCCATATGAGGCTAGTGCTTCCTAGTCTAATAAACCCTTTCTCTATTTCTCCCGCTCCTGCTGCCCCTACCCTCCCTCCCTACCATTTCTCATACCTGTACCACGGGCTTCCATTACGCTGACGCTCTCGAGGAACATGCCTGGATTAGTGGAGGACTCGATGCTTATATCTACCACGTCACTCCAACTATCGTGGTATAAACTATTCGTCGCGACTGAACTCCCGAAGAAAAGGCAGCGGAGCATCCTTTCCTAAAGGAGATCGCTTTTTATAGACGTCTTAATGAGGGTTAGAATCGATGTTCGAATATTGTCAAACGTTTTCTTATACTCCCGGACTATTTTTTTTTCTATTATATTGCACGTATAAGGCAATCGCCCCTCGCTTCTATGAACGTCAGGAGCGAGAGACAGGAGTGAGTGATTTTCACGGACGTCTTATTAGGGTTAAGAAATACGAGGATAATGCTCTTACACCTCCGCGCTGATGTCGCCCTGCTCGATCATGTTCCTGACCGGCGTTTCCACGGGGAATGGTCGCACCGAGTTGATCCTGCTGAAGGCTAGTCCGAGGAGCCCGTCTCCAGCGAACTGGATGAACGCCGTCGAGAGGTCATTCGCAAGCTCGACGGCTTGATTCTGAACTGCTACACCGCCTATCCTGACGATGTCGGTTCCGACGGTGCCGGACGCTGAAGAGCTGTCGGCGTAGGTTATTTGCCAGGTCGAGAACGGTTTCGGTTGAAACGTGCTGGACTTGGATGGATCGAAGACGGCGTGGCTGCCGCTTGCCGACAATATGCTGGATGGGAGTTCCGTCGACCAGACCTGTCGGCATTAATCAGTGCGTGTTTGGGCTTTGGCTATGGCTCGGTCACACAGCCCTAACCACCGCATACAGAGAACAGAACAGGGGAACATGCCCACAAATCAGCCGATCTAGTATCAAAGTCCAACCACAGCGTCTGCCCCGGAGTCCCAATCGAGACGGAGAAAGATACATCATATCATCCTGGATTTCTTCCGCCTTCACTCTCTCGACCTTGTTGTCCGCCAGCCTCTTCTGCAGGACCTGCTGTAAACGAACTCGACCGCTAATGGGTTGATCCGTGAACACCCTGCCGGTCTGCTGGACGACCGACCCGAGGAAATACGGGCCATCTTTGGTTGGGTTGAAGCGGTATCTGCGCATCGCATGCAAGTAGCATTTGATGCTCGACTTGCGGTAGTTCGGGTTGGGGGTCAGATAGACGAGAGATGCTATGATGTCTGACAGACAGCGGCACGCGGACAACTAGGCACAAAATGGAATTGGATCGTTGGATCGTTGGATCGAGAAGAGGCGAGGATGTGAGCCTCTTATACGGACTGCAGAGTGCCACAAGCAACCGCTTGAGCCCTTGTACGCGCCGACTAACCTGCAACTGAAGATCATTGTGCTGCATGATGGTGATGCAGGCTCCTCATTCGGAAGCCATATGGACAGCGACAAGGACTGCTTCGAACTTGTGAGGGGCGTTGGCCACAGAGACTAATAAGGCTTGATTATCACCACTCTAGTAAAACATGAAGAGATCAGAAGCCAGTAAAGTAAGCAATCAAGAAACAGCCGCCATTGCTCTCACCAAATGTACACCATACATGATGCCGGACGACACTACCATGTCACACAGAAAGAATCCGACGAAGTACACTCAGTAACTTCTATCTGTAAACGCCAGACCAGCGAACCCCGTGCATGGCAAATCAAAACGAGAACAGTCATAACAAACCTGGCCCCAAAACATTGCCTTTACCTCCGTCGAGATTTGCTCTTGGAGGGAGCAGCATTGGATGAGACGCTGGCTGCCCGGGATGTCGAGGTCGACGCCGCTTTGCTACCCCCCTTGACAGCCTTAACCTGTTTATTCTGTGCGACATACGGTTAGTGAACTTTCTCGATACACACCATAGCTCTGATGGACTTACCACGGCTCCACCCTTGCTCTTTTTCTTGGCTGGGGCAACATCATCATTTTCAATGTCTTCATCATCGCGGTCACGGATACGACCCTTGGTCTCGCCGTTGGCTTTATCCTCTGGCTCGAACTCCTTCGCAACTGTGTTCAGCAACGTGGTACAGCGGCGCCCTATCTCAACCGGCGTCCGGCTAAGGAAGAACCAGTCAAACCGGAAAAGAGGCGACTCGCGGATTTCATCCCGGATCTTTTCGTATAGACCTTCTCCCTCAACGCCGTACCTGTCGAGCATCACCAGCAAGAACCGATCCTCCTCTTCCGTGTAAACCTTCTTATTGGTGGTAGAAACGGTGTAGTTGATTTTGAGTTGTTGGAGAGGGACCCGGTACATTTCCATCTTCTTGCGAAGCATTTTCCGCTGGTGATTCATCTTCCGTAGCTTCTCTTCGCCTTGTTCGATGACTCGGATGTACTTGGCGTGGTCCGCGATATCTGTGAACCTCTGCCAGAAAATCTGGGCGTATTCCTTGACTTCGGCTGGGTCTTTACTGTCAACCTCGGTAGAAATTCCCTCATAATCCTTGCGTCCAAACTTTGCGGACCCATTGACGAACTGCTGGAAATCACGGCGGTTCCAGCTGGAGAAGCCCTGTTCGGACATCTTGGACTTTTCAGCTTGCTCCTCTTCAGTCAGCGGGACTGCGTTGTCGATCTCCCGCTGGTCCAGGTCGCGCTCAGCTTCACGATCACTCAGTTCCTCCTCAGGACTCGGGGAGCTGGGCCTTGTAACCAATTTCCTTGTGGAAGTAGGCAGTCTCCTTTTCCTGAAGCTCCTGAAGGCCCGGCGGGAAGAACTGCCAATCATGAATGGAGATCTGCTTGGGAGCACGAGGAACCTTTGGTTTGGCTTCTGCCGTCCTTCCGCCAGTAGCCAACGCCTGACGGTAGTACTTGTCGATCGAGTAGAACTGCTCCTTGCGTTCACGCTTAGCAGGGTTGATCCAGTTCATGCCAATGTCCTTCTTGCGGTCGGTGAATGTCTGGCCGTTCCACTCGTATGCATTCTCAGAGCTAAATTTCTGAAGCTCATCGATACCCAGACTCTCATATTTCTTGCCGAGTTCCGCGGTGCGCTCCTCTCCCCGGCGCAAGATTGAATCGAAGTTGAACTCGGATATATCCTTGCTCGCCGCAAGTTCTGCAGTTCCTTCGCCAGAGAAGACGTCCGCCGCTCCATGCTGAATCATCCCAAGCAATTCATCCTTTGAAGCGGCGTTCTTAACTTGCTGCTGAGCGCGGCCTTGTTGGATAACAAGCTGATCCAAGCGCAGCTTCTGAGCCGCACGTTCCAAAACCTTCTCTTCAATGGCCTTCTCCGTGACAAACCTAAAAGCCACCACTTGCTTGGTCTGGCCAATACGGTGAGCACGGTCCATTGCCTGAAGATCAGCCTGGGGATTCCAGTCGCTGTCGTAAAGCACAACAATATCGGCAGCCGTAAGGTTAATACCCAAGCCGCCAGCCCTGGTTGTGAGAAGGAAGACGAACTTGTCCGATCCCGGCTTGTTGTATTCATCGATGGCGGAAATACGATCTTCATGAGCTGTTGTGCCGTCAATACGGCAGTAACTGTGGTCTCTGAACACGCAGTAGTCTTCCAAGATATCGAGCACGCGGCTCATTTGGGAGAAGATAAGGACACGGCTTCCCTGGCTCTTCATACGGACCAAGAGCTTGTCAAGGACGACCATTTTGCCGGCATTGAAGACAAGGTGCTCGTCGGTGGTGTAGGGAGGACCGGGTTCGGCGCCTTCGAAAAGATACGGGTGGTTGCAGCATTTGCGAAGCTGCATGACAATGTTCAGTAGACGTGTCTTGGACTCACGATTGCCAGCGGCACCGTTGACAGCATCGATATCCTTCTCAAGAATTTTCTGGTACCACTTCACCTGCATATCCGACATCGGCACGTAAAGATTGAGCTCTTTCTTCGGGAGTAAGCTCTTTTCGACATCGCTCTTGACACGACGAAGCAGGAACGGTCGCAGCACCCGGTGAAGTTGCTGAACGATTGCATCTTGATCGGATTCCTGATTGGAGAACCACTGGTCGAACACAGTAGAATCACCGAAGACATCAGGCAGAAGGAAGTTCAACAAAGACCAGAGCTCGTGTAGGTTGTTTTGGAGCGGGGTGCCGGTAATTAGCAACCGGTTCCGAGAATGGAAGACGCGAATAATCTGGGAGAGCGAGGACTCCTCGTTCTTGATCCGGTGAGCCTCGTCGATGATGATGTACTCCCAGGCAAATTTCTTCAAATGCGATTTCTCTCGGAGAACGACCTCGTAGCTGGTGATGCAGACATCGAAGTTCTCATCAAGGAGTCGCTCGTTAATCAATCTATGCCGCTCTTCTTTGTCGCCCTGGAGGACAAGAACATTGATATCAGGGGACCACATTTCAAACTCGCGCTTCCAATTGTCCAGCGTCGACTTCGGCACGGCAATCAGGTGGGGGCCGCGGATTTCGCAAACATGGCGCAAGTACGCGATGAAAGAGATAGTCTGCAGGGTTTTCCCCAGACCCATTTCGTCCGCAAGGATACCCGAGATACCATTCTCATGTAGTGACACCAGCCAGTTCAATCCCGCAATTTGATAATCGCGCATATCGCCGTTAACGAAGGGAGGAGATTCCCGAAAGACCGTGCCGGTTTCGGCACCCTGCCTCTCATCTCTCAGCAGTTCGGCATCTTCCTCCTGCTCGGTTCGACGTCGCCTATCACCGCCAGCACCACCAGAACGGGAAGATCCCTTCCTTTTGGACTTCGCCGCCATATCAGCATTCTGCCGGTCAATCTCCGACAGGATTTCCTGGATTCGCGGGTTCTGGTTGGATTCGATGAAATGGCGAAACAGGTCGGTGAGGCCAAGGAGGTAGCGGAATCTGCGAATCGAATCATTATCCTGTAATATCAGACCGTTAGTCAATGAATCAACGCGTTTGACAGAATATATGCAAAACATACCTTGGTCTCGTCCAAGCGGCCATGCTTTTTGCCTAGAATACTCTTTCTCAAGTGAGAAGCCTCGGATCGCCGTGCACGCCCATCTGCAGGTGCCGTGTCGCCCGCAACACTGCTTTCCGTGGTGTTAAGGTTCGTTTCGGAGTCCTGCATAAATATTAGCGCAGGACCTTCAAGATTGCAAGTGGATAAGGTGCAAATACCGTTTGGTCAGGAGTGTTTTGGTTGGCCTGCCCGACGCAAAGTTAACGAATATTCCAGCACGTAGAAAGTCACGCATTGCGCGAATGGGGTATGCGATGTAAAGAAGGGGGATAGGCAGAAGGGCCATCGCGTACCGTGTCAACACCGTCAACGGGCACCGACGGGATAGGATCCTCGATCGCGTCTGTCATCGGAGTATCCGCATGAGACGCTGGATCGGAATTTGAGGCGGCAGATTGAGCGGGTGCCATTTTCGCGTCTGGGACGCCGAGCACAAGTGATTAATGAACGGACCCAATACTCCTTCCCGATAGGGCAGTTGGAGGAAAGACAATAGGCAAACGATAAAGAAGACGAAGCACAGCAGACCACGGGTAGACTGAAGGACGGAGACGTGGAGACAAAGGTGGTGGTGATGGAGGGATTGAAGGGAGGTAGGAAGGACGAAGATGAGGAAATTAGATGAGTTCACGCCGGACCTCCAGAGTCGCGCCACGCGCTGGTTGGCCGCCGCGAGGCCGTGCAACTTAGTCATCGAGGTACGGAACAAGGATTCCCCGAAGACAGTGTCGAAATTAGTCAAAAATGACTCAGCGTAAGTTCGGAAACCGGAACAACGCTCCCCCGCAGTGGGTCACGTTACCGGGACTGCAGGAAGAAAGAAAGAGGCCAACCGCCGCCAAACAAACCATCGTCCCTCGTCCCTCGTCCCTGTTTACCTCCAGCCGCTTCTTTGATCGTTTCTTTCCGGGTCGAGCGGGATCTGAACGCTCTCTCGAGCTTCGTTCCTTTATTTCGTTCCTTGATTTTGTCGTTGCCGTTCTTTTGGGTTCTCCTCCACGCAATTCCTGACCCCTCGACGTACCTACCGTTCGCCTTCAGAGGCCACAAGCAACGAACTCCTCCATCCACACGAACTCCTCCATCCACACGAGCTGCTCCATTTGCAGCTGCCCGAGTCATGGACTCCATGAAGTCGTTGAATACCTCGTTGCCGAGCTCGGCTCCTCGTCCGCAACCTCCCGAGCAGCTCCTGCAATCGTTCAAAACGGCTGCCTTATCCGTCACCAATCTCTACAAAAATGCTGTCTATGAACAGTCCCAGGCAAAGCAGGCTGGTTATCACGAAGCTATCGAGGAACTCCTGCAGTTCCTTGACAGGGAAAATTTGGGCTTAGGGGACGGGGAAGGCTGGAAGGTTAGACAGTGGGCGACTGAACGAAATGATGGGATGGGAGCCCCGCCGAGCGATGATGATGACCAAGCGGACGGCGAGAAACGTACTAGAAGTACCACGCCAGCGGCAGTCCGCAGAAATCCGCCCACCGCTCGACAGCCGTCTAGATCAACATCGCCAGCCAAGGATGAGCAGTCGGCCCCTCCGGCATCGCAAGCCAACGATGGCAGACCCGCTATCTTCACCTTTACCTCTGGCCCCGCGTTCCCCCAAGGTCAAGACGTTGATATGCACCCCACCGACGCCCCGTCCGCGCTGTCTCAGGACGAGTCCGGTGTCAGTTTACCTGCGCTGCCTCGGCACTCGAGGCAACACCATCGCCACAGCAATCTGCCGCGGTCGAATCCACGCACGCCGACACGAGAGCCCTCCGTGGGGATAGGGTCGAAGAGAAAACTGACGTTTCCCGACTTCTTCGACCTATCCGGAGCGGCTAACGCACGGGATATGTTTGGGGGTGGCAAACGAGGCCGCTACTCATAGTGGTACGATGTTGACGAAGGGACGAATGTGATGCAGCTACGATGGGCATCTGGTTCTTCTCGGTGCATTGTGAGGGAGTATTGCATTGGACGTGTCTTCATTTTATTTTCTTTTCTTCCACTTTTTTCTCCTTTGCCCCTCCTTCTTCATGCATTGGATGTATAGAGGAATATGATATGGTGATACCCGGCGTGGCAGTTAACACTTCCAGTCGAATCTAATCCTTATCCTGGCCGATGATAGCTCTGTTCCGGTAATCCCAGTACTGTACATTAATCCAACATTGCCTTTTTCAATTGAAAGCCCTCCAAACGCCCATGCCCACCAGCGTTGCGGAAATAGTTACGATGCCCAGCTGCCGTGACCCCATTTTGTACTTGGTAGCGCCGCGCATGATTGCCTTTTCTTGCTTGCGTAGGTTGTTCATTCCCGTACGATAGCTGTATACCCCGAGACCAATGAACGCAGCGGAGCCTAAACCATGCGCGTTAGAATGAAATCCTGGGGGTAGTTTTCAAGGGCAGCATACCGGTCACCCTGCAGGCGGTGCAGTCGTCAAACTTGTCATCCGCCAGGGCCCGTTTGGCATCGTTGTCCTGGACATTGTTCCAGGCGTCCTTTTCTGGGGAAGCCATTGAATTGGCGGAGGAAGGAGTAGGAGTAAGTAAGTCTTCGGAGAGAGAGAGAGCGCGAGGGTTGATATCCGGAAGGCGGGGAGCGGCGGCAGAAACACAGCTGACGGTAGATACCTGCCTCTCTCGGCGCTGCTGGACTCTCTCTCTCTCTCTCTATGTTCAGCTGCTGCCGGCCACCATGAGCGGCGAGATCGATGCGTCTACATATACGATGAGTTCAAGTGTGTCTCCATGTTTTTTGTCCTCACACCCCTCGCTGACTCCCCAGTCACCCTCTTATAGACCATGTCTACCGCTCCCGCCCGCCCTCCGCCGCCGCTATACTCTCCCTCTACCTCGCCCATCCTGCCCCTCGCCCGCCGCTTCTCTACTTCCCTGACCTTTCGCCGCCGGTGACTGTGTTTTCGATCGTCGAGTCGAATCTGCTGTTTCTTGCGCTCTCCGAGGTCGACACGGAGCCGCTCCTCGTCCTGGAATTCCTACATCGCGTCGTTGATGTGCTCGAAGACTTTGTCGGAGCGCCGTTGCTGTCGTCGAAGATCCAGGCGAACTACGATGTCATTGCGCAGCTGCTCCATGAGATGTGCGATGGGGGCATTGTGTGCAACACGGAGCCAAATGCGCTGCAGGAGGTCGTGGAAATGCCGGGCTGGATGGGGAAGCTGTTGGGCGGTGTAGGCTTTGCTGGGTTAGTATTATACCGTTCTGAGTAGGTGCTCTGCTAGTTTGCTGATAATGCTGCGTTGTGAAGCTCTTCGGGCCCGTCTTTAGGCCCTCCAAAGCCATTGAAGCCGTCGATATCATCCGCCGCTATCAACCAGGGACCCGCCATTCCGTGGAGGAAAGCCGGTGTACGGCATACTTCTAACGAACTGTATGTTGACATTGTCGAAACGCTCTCTGTCACGATTGCGCCGTCGGGCCGGCTATTATCTGCCCTGGTGCTCGGGACTATCGCCTTCACTGCTAAGTTGTCCGGTGTCCCGGACTTGCTTCTATCATTGACGGCGCCCGGCGGCCAGCACGCAATTGGCCAGAAGATCGATCTGCCGGTGTTCCATCCTTGTGTCCGTTTGGCAAGATGGAGGGAGAGACCCGGCGAACTCAGCTTCGTGCCTCCGGATGGTCAGTTTATACTTGCCGGGTACGAGGTCGACCTCCTCCCCATTGACCCTGATCTAAACGAGCCGCCGAAGCACATGGAGAAGATTTTCTTGCCTGCAACTGTGGACATTCGCAAATCACTCGGGCCGACGGGCGCCGACTTTGAGGTTCGACTGACGCTAAACACCGACTTCCCCGGCTACCCGTCTGCGCCGCGACCTGGAGCTGGGCGTGGCGGATCAGGATCGGGGACACCATCGTTCGTCGGCAGCAGCGGAGGTGGCGGCGGGGGGAATTCGCCGTCACCGATCCTCGATGAAGTGGTGGTCACTGTCCCAATCTCGAAAGCCGTCCGCAGCGTCACGGACATGAAGGCCAGCCGCGGCGACGCGCATATTTCGCCCGGCAGCGAAGTCCTCGAATGGCGAGTCCCGACCAAAGACACAGGGACAGTATCCGGGACCGCAACCCTGCGCTGCACCGTGGCGGGCCACCAAACCCTCGACGACGACTTCGATGACACCGCCGAAGACCCCGATCCAAACGTCGACCTCCTCCAGGGCTACTACGACCCGTCCACCGCGACCTCCAAAAGAAAGAAGAAAAAGAAGAAGACCAAGAAGACCAAGTCCTCCTCTTCCGCCACTGCATCCGCAGCAGACCCAGACCGTCTCGACCCATCATCTCCCGGCCCCGGCCCCGGCCCCTCCAAGCCGCCC
>RAQS01000245.1:0-29475 GCA_003698115.1 Aspergillus sp. HF37 | reverse complement strand
CATATCCGGGACACTTCCGCCCATTATCAGCCACCTACAACTCCCCTAAACAGATTCTTTCAATCATTTTCTGATTTCACATTTGATCCAAATTTACCACCGGCTAAGTCATATGCGCTTTTACAGAACTTCTATGGTTGGCGAAAGGGTGATTTGGACTCTGATCGAGCGTGGGACGAATACCAGGAAGCGCTTACTGATGAATTCAATCTCTGGTTTGGATCAGAGAATGACCTCGGAGCCTGGCATTCACTCTGTCGCGCTGTCAAAATCGAGCCTATACCAAAATCTTGCTTAGATTGCAAGAAGGTATTATAACCACCTAGTGCCCTTTATTATATGGCATGGGCTAACAAAGGTGCAAAGGCCATAAGAGGATTATATGTCAATATTATTGACCTAATTGATTGGGCTCGCGGTGGAGGGACTGGTGATGGAGTACAACAATTCCAGAGCCTAGAAGAGCTCCGTGAATATACAAGACGCACCCGCAAAATATTTCACAATAATATGGATCGTTCAGGCGATGGAAACGTGGTCCTTCGGCATCTGCTTCGGTTTATATTTCGTGGGACAGTCTGAAGAACGGGGAGCGTTGGCGAATCAGCCTGGCGGTCGGACACTGTGTCTAGTCAATCGGAGGTGGAGGGGAAGGCAATATGAAGCTCTAGAGAGCTACTGTCAATATAAGAAAGAGAACGAATATATGAGCGGTATGGAGAGCTATCAGAGACTTAGGGCTGGATCTGGCAAAACACCTTGGTGGAATTCTCGATAGAAGCATCTAATTATAAAAGATGATGCTAAATGCTGACACCTTAGGTATAGCCTAGTTTAACATGATCAGGTGTGTCGAACTATACTATGCCTGAGGTGTCAGCATTCCGTATCATCTACTAACTTATAATTAGATGCGTCTACCGAGCACTCCACCAAGGTGTTTTGCCAGATTTAGCCCCTAAGTCTGTGACTGTGAAAGAATGGAATCCTAAATTTCCTACTCTGGCTTTGCCCTCGTACTTGCCTCTGTTCACCGTTATCACTGGCCACTGACCACCTGAGGGAGATACCTGAGGCAGAACAGACTCGAGTATGGCCGACCATCCACGTTGACTGGACTTCGTGTAAAACCCTGCGTCGCCCTGTATCCTGTTTCCTTCTTCACGTTGGTCTTTTTGTACATAAGGACCATGCTCTAGAAACAACCAGACATCGTTTCTTCAGAAATATAGAGGCCAATCCATCAGCCAAATCCTATGGCTTTCGAACCACCACTGTGCCACTCTCGAGACATGAATCCTGGCATTTTCTTGCTGGAAGATATTGCCAGTACTAGTAACTCTTGCAGAACTTCTTCAAGTATATCGAATGTTTGCTTCAGATGCAAACACCGGACGAACGGATGAAAGCAGCGGACGGAACTCGGACGAGCTGGTCTACGCCTTCATGCACCACGACGTTACTGCCCTCCTGCCTTGATTGATCTGACTTATTCAGCATTTCAGTGTCCATCGTGCATTCTGGTCAACATATTATCGTCTTCTTTGCTGCAGTCTCAAATTCAGCCCTAAGACAACTCGAGCGAAACCACTGCAGTTTCGTCAAACAGTCAGCATGGACTCGACGCTGCTGGATCTCGAGGGCCGGCCTCGTAAGAAGATGAGGAAAGGCACGCGGAGCTGCGCCGAATGTATGTATGATTTGCACTTACCTGTCGCCCGACTTCGGCTTCATTTCAACTTGCAGACGCTCGGATAGACACGTACTAAGCCCTCTCAAGGTCGGCGGCGTAAGATTCGCTGCACATATGACCCATCGCGTTCTGATATCTGCAATGAATGCACCCAGCGGGGTTTGACCTGCGTTGACCAGGGCCGAAAGTTGTCTGATGGCAACCGCTTTACTCCCCAGTATGAACAGCCTTACTCCCTACGCGAGAGGGTTTCTCGCCTAGAAGGCATAGTGGGCGGCATACTCAAAGGACTCGGTGAGGGCGAAACGGAAGCGTCGTCGCTGTTGACTCCGGAAGAAGACACAAGATATGGTTGGCTAACATTTCCAAGTACTGATTCGGTATCAATACTGACATCTATAGCTGCTAAGTCGCTGGACCCAACCCCTGATCGGACAGCGATGGGGGCCACTGCCGAGCTTGAACCCTCAGATCAGGAGGCTGGGACTGCTCCTATCCTGCAATTATTCGACAACGACCTTGTCGCCCGCAAGCGTACGGAAGCCAGTGACGATAAATTTATCGGTACCAAAGACATGTCACCCAAAGCGCAGAAAGTGCGAAATGCCTTATTGTCTCTTATACCGCCGCAGCAGGACGTCGCCTTTATCCTCAAAACTTCTGCAACGTGGTGGTCCGCTTGGGAAAAGAGATTCCCTGAGATATGTGATGAATCTCTACACAATCTCTGCGCAGGAAAAGGCGTCTCCGAGACCGCCATGGCGCCGGCAGAGGTCGCCAAAATGCTTGTTTTGCTATCCACCATCGTCAGTCAGATTCCCTTTAGCTCTGGCGATAGAGGCTTGAGGCTCTCTTTTGATCCTCAAGAGTTTTCCACGCGCTGTTTTTCAGAGATTGAGCGATTAATTGTCTACGATGACCATTTTGCGGCCACTTTACCTGGTATCGAATGCCAGGCGATCGTCGCCAAACATCATCAGGATGAAGGCCGACCCCGAAAGGCTTGGATGATCAATCGACGGGCGATAGAATTCGCTCAGCTTGCGGGCATGCATCTGTCGACATCTAAGCCCCCTCGTCCAGGTGACACTCTTTTTGATCGCCGCCTGCGAATCTGGTGTCAGCTAGGCGGCCATGATCGATTCCTTAGTTTGATCCTGGGGCTCCCGTATGCTTTCTCTGATGTGTCGTTCGCCCCGCAAGTCGAAATGGCCCTACGAGCGGCCGAGTCTGCTACAGAAAGGAATGCACTGCAACTTGGGATTATGGCCGGCAAAATTATCGATCGCAACCAGAATCCTGATCAGCCGTGTTTACCGTCGACCCTGCAGTTGGAGCAGAACCTAGAGGACATTGCAAAACAGACCCCGGAACACTGGTGGGATCCTTATGCTCACCGTAACGGCGTAGGAGAGGGGCCCCATGGGCGTATAATGACCCAGCTCACCTATTACATGCTTCGTGTAATGGTGCATCTGCCATTCATGTTGAAGTCATCCGCCGACTCAAAGTTCCAGTACTGCCATGATGCGGCGGTTGAGTCAGCCCGGTACGGCCTGGAGCGATACAAAATCCTGCAGAAGGAGGCCAAACCCTATCTGTGCAGGATAGGTAACTTCTTCGCCTTCATGATGGCAATGCTTCTGGCCATTCACTTGTGCAGAAGCTCTATGGACTCCGGCAGCCGTAATAAAGAGCAAGACAAGAGCGACTGGGATGTGGTGCGTGAGGCAGCGGACCTACTCCGTCAAGCCGGCACTGAGAATGGCGGCGCAATTGCTGCAGAGTCGGCAAAAACCCTGGGTGAGATCTGCAAATGTCATGCAGATGGAAACCATAATCGCGTTTGGCGCCAAACTTGCAAGATTACTGTGCCATACTTTGGAACAGTGACTGTTGGGCCGGGGAAGAAAGCGTCTGGCAACCGCAATGCCCGATCTTCCCATTCCCAAGATCGGCCCTATCCAAATGCATCCGAGGATGCGCAGCTTCCCACTCCACCCTCGCAGAACCCAGAAGGGCCAAGAGTGTCGCAGGACACCCGACAAAGTGACCCGGCAATACCACAGGTTTGTGATCCAGTCGAGTCATGGGCGCAGGTCAACATGCCGACTGTTGACCTGGAGGTCAATGCATTCCAGGGATTCTTGGATGACATGGGGGAGGACTTGTGGCCGAATTTGGACATGGACCTTGGCCTGGACCAGGGCTGGAACGTAGACTGGTTTGGGGAGGTCTGATCTGTCCACATGGCAATATTGTATAATATAACACTAGGTATGCTGTCTGGAATATGGAGTAGGGCAATTCACAGGGCCGCTAGACCTAACACGGAAATACCTAGGCACGAGTATTGCAGCCTGGCTCCTCAGGCAGCAACCCCAGGTGATGCGGCCACCGGAACAACAACTTCTTGGCCCACGCCAACGCCAACCTCCTCCATTGCTCTCTGCTCTACTCTACCTCTCTCCCTCCACGAGATCTCATCGGTTCCTCGGTCACAGTCTCCCATGGACTCGTGATAAAGCCCCGTGTCTTTCTTTCTGTATTTTTTGAAGCTTATCTCTTTCTCGCACCCAGCTCCGTTAACACTGTATCCCTCCCTATTCGTCGCCGCAGTGTTTACCTTGGACCTGTCGCTCAACACATATATCGATAAGTAAATATCGGATCGCCCAGAGTTGAAACACTGCGTTTGCGCCCATCATGTCGACAAACGGCCATTTCGCCGCCCTCGGCACTCACAGCGACAAGACCGCGTATGACAATGGTGTCCAGGTGGTGGATGAGAGCAAGGAGTTCAAGTATGGTTTCCCCGAATTTATACTCTTTTCAACTCCGATCAGCCCGCTATCGCCCGTGAAATCACTTCACGTGAATTATTGTACTTCGAAATTGGGAGAGTTACTGGATTGCTAACGTCGATTACAGCCCGAACCTGGGCAAGTATCTGAGCATTGAGAGTATCACCCCAGCCGGTTTCAACTACCATCTCATTTCGGTGTTCGGGTCCCAGTCCACGGGCAAATCCACGCTTCTCAACCACCTCTTCGGCACTCAGTTCTCTGTCATGTCTGAAATGGAGAGGCGGCAGACGACGAAGGGCATATGGTTATCCAAGAATAAGAACGAGGACAAGAAATCGGACCAAAACTCCCCGATGGCCGATAATATCTCGTCATGGACGTCGAAGGCACGGACGGCCGTGAGAGAGGGGAGGATCAGGACTTTGAGCGCAAGAGCGCCCTTTTTGCGCTCGCCACAAGTGAGGTGCTTATTGTTAATATATGGGAGCACCAGGTGGGCCTGTATCAGGGAGCCAACATGGGGCTGCTCAAGACGGTCTTCGAGGTCAATTTGCAGTTGTTCCTGAAAGACAAGAGGTATGTGAAGCCTACATGCCGATTCGGACGGCGCTGATTGGCTTCGGTTTAGCACCTCTCATCGCTCCCTTTTGCTCTTCGTCATTCGTGACTATGTCGGTACTACGCCCCTCAAAAGCCTAGAAAAAACTCTGCTGGAAGATATGTCCCGCCTCTGGGACTCGATTTCGAAGCCAGCTGGGCTTGAGAAGTCGACCATTCATGAATACTTTGATTTCCAGTTCTATGGGCTGCCGCACAAGGGCTATCAGCCGGAGCAATTCGTGACTGAAACCAAGAAGCTCAGTACACGTTTCCGCGAGGACAAGAAGGATCCAGGATTGAATGCGCTGAACGGAGAGTTCTCAGAGGGAGGTGTCTTCCTTCCCGAGTACCACCGGATGATTCCGGCGGATGGATTTGCGAAGTATGCAGAAGGCATTTGGGATCAGATCGTCAACAACAAAGACCTAGATCTGCCAACACAGCAGGAACTGCTTGCACAATTCCGTTGCGATGAGATCTTGAGAGAAGTCATGGCCGCATTTGATGAATCCATCACTCCATTTGAAGAGAAGCAGTCGCAAGCTGCCCGTCTTGGTGCTCCGGAAGTGCTTGGTGGCTTGGGTGCTGCCATGCGGTCAGCGCGGTCGAAGGGAGTCAACAGTTTCGAGACTGAGGCCAGCAGATACCACAAGGGTGTTTACCAGCGGAAGCAAGCGGAGCTCGAGAACAAGGTTGACACGCGTCTGAAAGCTCTTTTCCATGGCCAAGTCAACGCTACCCATAAGAGTGGGGTCAGTGAGTTTAGTGAAGCTGTTACTGCTGCTGTGAAGGCGGGCCAGAAGAAGGGTACGGGATACGACTTCGCAGAGATTGTCAACCAGGAGTCGAAGACTGCCGTGGAGAAGTTTGAGGAAGTTGCTCGCGCAACAGTGGTGGAGGGCACCCCGTGGAGCGACTATAAGCAGGAACTGGCGCTGTACGAGAAGGAGCTTGCCGAAGTAAGCGCGCGGCTGAGAAGGGACGAGATGAGGCGCCTGGCAAGCAGGGTGGAACGGTGGGTTCAGTCTCGTCTGGGCGAATCTATTGGCATGGAGTTTAATGCTCTTGGGTCTGGACGAGCAGGCGGTGGTGCCCCTGAAGCGGGAGACAAGCCAACAGAAAAAGGCTTTTGGGATCGCGTGTGGAGTTTGTTTGTTGAGACGGTTCTTGATGCGGAGAGGCGGTTCACCGATCGCGCCAGCAGCTTCGATGCTAACCTCGAGGAGGTCGATGTTGGACTCTGGAGGCTGCGTCGGAAGTCCTGGGGAGTCTTGCGCGCTAAGATCGACGAGGAGATGGTCGAGGGCAATCTGTTGCTGAAACTCCGCGAGAACTTTGAGGATAAATTCCGCTACGACGATGCCGGTGTGCCGAGGATCTGGCGTCCGACTGATGACATTGAAGGGATCTACACCCGGGCTCGCGAATCGACTTTGACTCTGATCCCCCTCCTTTCGCGGTTCCGTCTCGCAGAAACGTCTGCTCCGCCTCCGCTTGACCGGTGGATTGGACACACTCCTAGCTCGGCGACGCCGGCCGACGAGGAAGACCTGGCACCCATTGGCGGTGTGGATGAGGACGAGGGTAAGAGCTTGGAGGAGGAAATGACGATCCTCAGCGATGGAAAACGCCAGGAACTCATCGTGCGGTTCAAGAAAGCCGCTGATGGGGTGTACGTCGAGGCGAAGCGGAGTGCCGTTGGCGGCATGACCCAAGTGCCATTGTACTTTTACGGAATACTCCTTGCCCTCGGCTGGAATGAGATCATTGCCGGTGAGTTGCCTTGTTTTGCAATTCCCTTTTTTGGCGCGGACTGTAGCTGACTAGACATCAGTTCTCCGAAACCCGGCCTACTTCTTCCTCATCTTTGTGTGTGCTATTGTTGCCTACGTCACGTACCAGCTCAACCTGTGGGGACCCATGATGAAAATGACTGAGGCCGCTTCAAACCAGGCGCTCCACGAAGGCAAGCGTCGACTGCGGGACTTCCTGGAGTCGTCGGACACGGGACGACAGGCGATTGCGATGTCGACCTCTGGAGGCGGACGCGCAGAGGAGCATGAGATGTCTGATCTGCGCAAGAAGGGAGGCTCGAGAGGCAGTGAGGGGAAAGACATCGACGACTTGTAAGACTGATTGGATAGTGTAGACGGTATTGCTACCCTGTTGGTTATGCTGTGCAACGCATGATTAGGGTTATGAATATATCTCATACATCGAGCTGTCTACTTGATATTCTGGGCGAGATGATGCTATGCCGGACTTTCTCCGAGCCCAGCCTGATGAGATCATTCCCTGACAACAAGCCAATCTGTCCACAGCAGCTGTTTCTCTGCTCGCACCCCTCTGTCGGAAAACAAAATGTCCGCAACTAATTCCCTGCCCGAGAAATATGACGACCTTCCGGACAAGCGACGGTTCTGGCCTGCTCCGGCGGGGTCTGCAGACGAAGGGCTGGGGATGCTGCGTATCCTCACGCCAGATGTCGTGGCCAATGCAGCCCGCACACAAATCCAGACAGGGGAGCGAGTTTGCCTGAATTGGGATCTCCAGAACCTGCATCCGCCAGGTAAATCCCTACGAATAGTCTAGTCACAGTTGATACGTGCCAGCCGGAGCTAACTACCGACCAGGATTCGGCCGCAAGCCATTCGAGCATCGCATCAAGTGGGTGATGCCCGGATTCGCCTTCGACGACGAATTCCACTTCAACCCGCAGCAGTCCTCGCAATGGGACGGACTCCGGCACCACAACGCCCCCGCGCCGACGGACAGCGACAAAGACCGCCGAGTCTTCTACGGCGGCACAACGGCCGAGGAGATCCAGGACCCGGGCTCGTCGCGCATCGGCATCGGGCACTGGGCCAAGCGGGGCATCGCCGGCCGCGGCGTCCTGATTGACTACCTCTCCTGGGCGGAGAAGAAGGGCATCGCGGTGGACGGGCTCAGCCAGCACGCGGCATCGCTAGACGATGTGCAGTCGATCGCGCGGGAATGCAACGTCGAGTTCGAGAAGGGCGACATCTTCTTCCTGCGCATCGGCCTGACCAAGACCTGGGCCTCGATGAGCGATGCCCAGAAGCAGGCGTACAGCGAGCAGCAAGTGCCGAAGCATGCGGGCCTGGAACAGAGTGAGCGCGTGCTCCGGTTCATGTGGGACAACCACTTCGCGGCCGTCGCCTCGGACGCGGTCAGCTTCGAGGTGTTCCCGCCGCTGCAGCCGCCATTCGACCTGCATCACCATCTGCTCGCCGGGTGGGGCCTGCCGATTGGGGAGATGTTTGACCTAGAGGAGCTGGCGGACACCTGTAAACGGCTAGGTCGGTGGTCGTTCTTTGTGTCCAGCAGCCCGCTTAACCATGCGAAGGGCGTCTCGAGCCCCCCGAACGCCATGGCTATTTTTTAGGCCCGAAGTCGAGAAATATTCAATAGTTAACTTAGTTATATCACATGGATTATATAAGCAAGCACGTGACACCGACCTCGGCATGCCAGTCCCCAGTCCCAACATTTCAGACTCCACACTCCACACTCCAGATATCTCTAGATAATATTCCTTACTCTTTCTGTTCATAGTCTCTCCTTCATATACTCCCTCGTTCTATACCGCGGATTGGTCTGCCTCCTGCGATCTGGTATCAGCTGTCGATCCATCCTCTCCTCGTCATCTCATATTTGGAGCAATTGGCTATTAATAAATATCCTGGCATAGCGAACCATGGCTAGCCTACCAGTTTCTGTCCGTGATAACGTGCGCGACGTGCTACTGTCGATGCCACAGGTTGTTTCGTGGAAAACTCTCGCCTTGCTGCTGGCCATAATCAATCTTAAGAACCTCCCTCTCTCGTGGCATGTGAGTGAGATTCCGATACCATTCGCGATCATTTTGCTAATGTTGAACCAATAGGTTCGTCTCTTCTACCACTGTATCACAAACATCCGACTACGACCCGACGCCCCCCTCTTCCCGCGCGGAAAGCCCATCGCCGACACAGACGGCAAACCCACACACCCGGTCTTCGTCCCGTACGGCATCACGACGCGCACGCCCATCCTCGAAACCGACTACAACCTCCACAAGTCGAACAGCACGTACTTCACAGACCTCGACGTCGCGCGGACGGCGCTCGTAAGCCGGCTGTACAGCCCGGGGGTGGGGATCGTGAGCCGCGAGCTGGACGCCGAGTTCCGGGACGGCAGCAAGGTGCACCCCGGGAAGGCCATCTCGATCGTGCTGGGCTCCGTGTTTTGCAGCTTCAAGCGCGAGGTCAAGCCGTTCGAGCCGTTCGAGATCCAGTCCAAGCTCATCGCCTGGGACCAGAAGTGGGCGTATATCATTAGCTTCTTCCTGCGGCCCGCGCCGCGCAAAAGTGGGAAGAAGAAGACCCTCCTCGCTACTGCGGTCAGCAAGTATGTGGTCAAGAAGGGCCGGTTGACGGTTTCCCCCGAGCGGCTGCTCCGCGCGAGCGGATTTCTGCCTGCGAGGCCGGAGGGGGCTTCAGCGGCGCCGCTGGCTGCGGAGTCGACTGATGCATCTGGGATCGGGACTCCGGCGAGTGGGGAGGGGATCACGGCGGAGACTGGGGTGGATGGGTCGTTGGTGCGGGAGGTGTTGAAGCTGAATGACGAGCAAGTGCCTGGACGGGAGACGCTGGAGGGGCAGAAGAAGGATAATGCGGGCTCGTGGGATTCGGAGGAGTGGCCGTGGGAGAGGATCGAGCAGGAGAGGCAGAGGGGGTTAGGTGTTGTGGAGGGTTACTCCAACTTGGACGCAAAGATACATGATGAGTGGAAGGAATAGATACAAATATAGATAATAAATATAGCTCGTCTGGATATACGTGAGTGCAAGAGATCTCGCCTTTTTGTTAGGGCGACGGGGGCTGTGTCCAGCGTTGAATATCAACCCAGCACCCTGATGATCTACACGAAATGCATACGAGCCCAGCAGCTCTGTACGCAAGTTGTAACCTAGTGCTGCGGGTTCGAGTACTAACTAGCACATCATTTTCCTGGGGAATGGCTCGGCTGGCAATGGTAAAATGGCCCTCTCCTTGTGGGAGGGAGTGAGATACTAGTTGGCTGTTTTCATAGCCTGGCCCTGGCCCGGGCTCTAGGTTAAACTAGGAGAGGTAGACGGGGCACTAGCCCTATAGGCTACACACAGACGGTCTACCTCGTCAGTGACCACACAAGAACATCATTACGAGTTTTACCGTCTTTCTCGCGTTCCATTCCTATGCGCTACTAGACTATGAGAGCGCCTGAAGACCGTGTTCTTCTCCCAAGAGAGATTATTCTTCTCGTGGCGCAAAATCTCAACCCTCGTGACCAACTGTCGCTCCTCCGTGCTGTCCCTGAACTCTCATTGCTCCTGACATCCAGACATACTGCCATTCATGATGAACATGGGAACACGATTTTACACCTACTCGCCGAAAACGCTGAGGACGGACTTCTAAAGCTCCTGCTAGGGACGAATAGTACTCAAGCAGACCTGAAGAATAAGAGAGGTCGAACCCCACTGTCATGCGCAGCCGTACATGGCCATGAAACGGTTGTGAGGCTGCTGGTGGATCGAGAAGATGTCGAGGCTGACTCGAAGGATGCTTCTGGAGGAACACCACTGTCACGGGCAGCTTGGTACGGAAGTAAAGCAATAGTGAAGGCACTAGTTGAGCGAGATGACGTGGAAGCAGACTTAAAGGATGGTTTTGGTCAAACGCCACTATCATATGCTGCTTCAAATGGACACCTAGAAGTGGCGAAGTTGCTATTATGGCGACATGATGTTGACGCGGATTCAAGGGACAATGATAGTCGGACACCGCTGTCGTGGGCAGCGGGATATGGAAATGAAGCTGTAGTGAAGCTACTATTGGAGGGAGGATCTGTGGAGGCGGATTCAAGAGACTACCTTGGTCGAACACCACTATGGCTTGCAGCTGCATTTGGACAAGAAGCCGTAGTGAAGCTACTAGCGGAGCGAGATGATGTAGAGGCTGATCCAAAGAATGATTTTGGGGAATCACCACCATCATGTACGAAGCAGCAGTGAAGCTATTAGTGTAGCGGGAACACGAATAGTCAGCTAGCTACTAGGACAGTAAATCAGTAAATATTTGGACGCTTTTCAGTTATGATCACTCTATTATAGTTGTATGTTTCTCGTATCCAACGGGGGAATCTTTTCGTAGTAGCTAGTAGAGATACAGCTATTTAGATTTGGGATGTTTAAACGGTATACTGCGTTAGATCGATCGATCTAGATAACGACTAGATCCGACATGTGTCGTCCTCATTCATAGGCCATCGTCGGTATCCGGTAGCCGCAATCGCATTATAAAGATTTTGCATGTATCAGACGTTAGAACTGAAGCTACGTACTTGGTCATAATAATGCCTCTAAGTATTGCATATTCGCACTATCCGCAAGTTATATATATCTAGCGGCGCTAGCTAGATTGAAGGAGCCCTTCCTGAAAGTAGCTCCGCTGAATTTATAGTGACGGGACGACAAGACAAAATATAAAGTTATAGAAAATCTGATTCACATATTTACGCAATAAATATAGCATAAAACTTGAATTGCCAGCGTATACCGGCGAAAGTGGCACTATGGGGGGGCCACTTTCCAGCCACGGCAGGGAACTTCCAGCAAAACAGGAGATAATAAGAAGCAAAAGAGCGCGAGCACGAGAAGTAAAGAAGCAAGGTCAACATCGTCGTGGAGCGTGTTGAGTGACGTCGGCTGCATTATGCGAGGAGATAGGAATTGAGAGTCAGGATGTCGTCGCCCGGTAATGGTGTCATTGTGTCGGGTTCTCTAGTTTCGCTTGTCGTAGTAGTATTGTTCGCTAATAACAACGAGATTGGATTCTGGCTCTCTCCTGTGGGAAAGATTGTTTGTTCAAGCTGCCGATGCAGAAAGGCGAATGAGCTCACCTACTACTACGACTCGGACGCCTGCGTGCACCCTTTTTGCAGAAACTGTACGGCAACTGCCTAAAAACGTCGCACCTAGCCTGCGATACCAGATTAAGAAATAGCCCTGAGATTAGCCCTACCATGGCCTCCGCGGATGTAAATGAGCCTGTTATCGAGACAGTGAGCTATAATCGCAATCGATTGGTAAAAGAGCGTCTGGCAGTGGCAACTGGCTATCTACACCTGCATCTCTGTACTGCATCCAAAGACCTGCTCATTCCTTTTGACCATACACAAAATAGACTTTGCCGTAAAGATGGAGAGATCGGTCCACTAGTTCCGCCCGCACACCAGTAAAGAAGATTCTAAGCTCGTCTGCGCTCCAACCCAAGACCCGCGTAAAGAGGGCCATCGAATAGGATTCCATTGCCTCGAGCATGTTGACCTGTTGGTAGCGTCCTAGTTCCTTCATCTTACGGTCTTTTGGCCACGGATTGAAGGGAACCTGCAAATGTATAAGCAATTAACCGTCTTGATATATATGGAGCGTGTAAGTGTAGGCGTACCTTAAAGATTTCCTCTTTCACATTTTTAAATCCAGCATCAATCATCCATTGCTTTTGACAATAGGCGATATCCATCCTCTTCCCAAATTTCTTGCCGGCTTCGTTAAGAAGTCTTGCCCATTCAGATACATTTGGGGCTTTATCCATCGAGTCGTCATCTGAAAATGCCAGAGTAGGATGATCAACGATCTCTGCATATCCACCAGGCTTCAAATTGTTCATAATTCGCTTGTAGAGTTCGGGAAAATCCCGTACCGAGCCTGCGAGAGCGCGCGCATGAATGAAATCAAACGGTCTCGAGAAATCCCATTCGGATTCGCAATCGTCGACCTCGAAGAAGCAATTCGGTGGCACCCTAATCGAGTCGTTAGTCACCGCAGCGTTAATGCGCTGGTCCGTGTTACATACCAGCGAGGTTGGATAGGGCTGAGATCGGTCCCTTTAATGGTCAGTACGGTAATAGAATAGAGGTTAATAGGTCAATACTTCGTACCAATGACATCAGCTCGAGGAAATTCGCTATTACCTATTAGCTTGATGCAACGTAAACTGGAACATAAACTCACTCAGCAACTTCAATGGCCCAGATTCCCGTGCCCGTGCCCAGGTCGAGAATTCGTGCGGAGCTGAGGTCAATAGGCGCACGGTATAACGCGCCGCCGACGCAGAGTCGGAATATATGATGATGCTATAAACACTTAGCGGCGCCTATCGTAGCTAGGAGTAACACTGACAAGATCTAAGCGATCTTGTTCACGATCATCATTCGGCAACAAGTATTCCCCTTCACGGTAGGCGTGGTATCGGCGGCCGTTCTCATATCTATAGATAAAGTTAATTGGTAGTAAAGTTAAAAACAAAACATAGGAAACCCTACTGGTAGTTCAGAATACTAGAAGACAAAGATCTCGTTGAGCTTTGCACGTCCCTTTTCTTCGCATTAGCCGTAAAGTCGATAAGTTAGAAGCGCCGAATGCTAACGTCTCAGTGAGAAATGCAGGGTCTTCTCCAGCGTGCGGATCGTCCTGTGCTTGTTAGCTTAAAAAAAAAAAAAAAATCCCTGAAATTTGAGCATGTGAAAGCTGCGACCAACATCAGGAACGATCTCTTGGGTGGGCAACACCGCAGCCGCCCGTTGCGAAGAGTCGGCCATACTGTCCGGTCAACGGCGACAGTGAGAAAGTTTGGTACAGTTCCACACGGGAGCGGGAACGCGGCAACTTTAAGTGCCAGAACATCGTAGTAATTTGGCAAAAGTACACACCAGTGAGCGAGCGGGGCTCGTCCGACGGCACTGGATCCGACTGGGCGTTGTGGTGCAACGCTGCAGTCCTATCTTGACTCGGTTAAGATAGCCACGTCAAACGTTGTGTTGCGAGTAGATTGCCGAAGTCCCCTCGTTTCTTCGTGGTTTTGGAGACCGAATGGCATCATCCACGGACATTCCCGGCCAGAGAACATTCAGCTAAATGTGGAGATGTACGTTGGATAACCGACCAATGTATCGGCGACTTCCATCTGTCAAGAGACTACGGATATAGTGTGTCCGGGAATGGGAAGTGAAACGAGTGTGTGTATTCTGTATTACGACTGTTAGACGACCACATGTAATACAGCGCCACTGCCGAATGGTCAATAATAATAATAATAATAGCCATGTACCCGAAGTTATAAGGAAATGGCTAGTGAAGTAGTCCAGCATTGTCAAACAGATTAAGAATACTCCCTATTTCGGCCATTAATTGTGATCTTGAAGCGACAGTTGAAGCAGCTTGACTTGAACCAACGCAGCGTTTTGTCGTCAGTGCAAGAATGAAATCTGGTGTGTCTCTAATCGTCATGCAGGGCGTCTGGAAATGCTGTCACTGCCACCTATGCTTAGTCGCCACGACAGGCAGATCTGCGTTAGGAGCTGCTCGGCAAACGCGAATCCTAGTCCCCGCGAGGCACGACTTACGAGGACAAATCCATTGGCCTCTGGAAGAATGGCAATCTATGAATTGAAAGGTTTCGTGTGTAATCAACTCAAGGATTCTTGGCTTGAGATCCATTACCACCGGCTTCGGTTCGAAATATATGCAGGTCTCCTGAAATTCAAAGCAGCAATTCACCAGGAGTCGCGTCAGTGCGATACAAGATGCAGGCAGAAATCGCAAAAGCCCAGTACTGAAAAGCCGACGCTCAGGATTTGGTCTTCTAACGACGTTTTTCTCGAACAAGACATCCTAGGGCACAGATCGCATAGCTTGGAGTGAGTCGAGATAGCAGGTTTAATCTATAGGTATCATGTCGTCATGCATTTTCTTTTTCTATCGCCTGCTGCACGTCCGACATGATTGACTGTTTTTCGAGTACGAGTGTTCAACGTTATGTTGGACCGGGGAGAATACTGTTTGATTTGGAAAGAAGCTTACAGGTCTCAACCCAATAAAACACGATCTCTAGCCCTGAACGATGCTTGCCATTCCCGTGCTGCAGACCAACAGGGCTCGGTTAGCCTCTCCCTCCCGTACCAAATTGGCCGCCTTGATGGCGTTGTGTGGATAGGCCGTTTTCTCGGATGCAGAGTTGACGCCGACGTCCGTGACGGACTCAACGAGAGGATTGTTTTCCAGCACTTTCTTCACAGCCTCCTTGTAGTCGTACCCTGCGTCATCGCAGCCCATGGCAATTTTCAAAGGCGCTGCGTTGGTCATCATATCTGGAATTGCAGTTTCGCAGTTTCGGTTTTTGCAATAGTGTCAGTAGTTTTATTCTGGGATCAAGACGCCGTTGCGCGTCGCCTCGAACTTTGATATATGTTCTGGGAAAGATGGCAGTTAGTTAACATGCCGAGTTGATAATTGCTCCTATGATATAAGTCTGGCGCCTATAACTCCAATCACGATAGCCCATGATATGCCCGGGAGTTCAGTCACGCGTGGAAAACGGGCCCAAGGAAGCCAGGCTGTTTTCATAGCCCAACCCCTGTGGCCACGGGTGGGTGAACTTTTTGCTTCCTTTTTTGCCTTCATTTTGTTTATTTTTGTTCGTCGGCTGGCGAAGCTTTCCAACCCAGCAGCTAGCTATTCTAATTACGATCCAAACGCTCGTTACAAAGTCTACTATCCAATCAGCATCATAAATTCAGCTGGAACCTCGGATGCGTCCGAATCGCTGCCCCGTATCGTTTGAAAAGTAGTGGAACCAGACACAGCGCGAGCGCGATAAACGCGAGCAGCGAGTTCCCCCAGCCCAGACCAAGAGCCGCGTACATCGACGGACCCGCCAGGGGGAGAACGGCGCCGATGAGCGACCGCAGAACGGCGTTTGCAGCCGTCACAGACGCCGCGTGGATCAGGTACGAATCGACCAGGTACGTGTTGACCGACATCTGACGGACGGGTTAGCAGGCGTCGACAAAGCTACTACTACCAGGCTGGCACTTACAAACACAGCCATCAGCCCGATCCCAAACACCCCCGTGCCCAGAATCGGCACGATCCAGTGCGTGCGAGCCTGCACCGTCCAACCATACCAGAATAGCCCTGCGGGCAAGGCCCAGCAGCCGACGAGCATCGGGAGGAGGCGCGATTCGGGGGTGAAGCAGCCCCTGGCGGAATGGGATCGGGCGATGTGGTTAGCGACGCGTCCGGAGAAGAGGAGGCCGATGATGGCGCCGACGCCGAACCCGATGTACGCGAGCCCGCTCTCGCCCTGGGACCAGCCGTAGTTCTTGATGAAGATCGCGCTGATGGTGGTGAACATCAGGTACAGATACCCGTATGTCACCGCTGCGAAGAGCGCCATGAGGAAGACAATGGGCGAGAGGAAGAGGAGCTTGAGCGGTCGCTTAAGGGCCATCCAGAAGATATGCGCCGGCGTGCCGCCGTGGTCGAATTTGGATCGATAGCGTTGCTCGCCTGTCTTCTTGCGCAGGCGAGCTGCCTTCTGTTCGAGAAGGACTGGTGCGTATGACTCTCTATAGCAGATGACGGTCAGGACGAGCATTACTCCGCACTAAGAGGGATATCGTTAGCGGGTCGGCAGAGCAAAGCTGTCTCAGTGGAACAAACCGCAATTGCGATGATCCAGAATATCCAGCGCCATCCAATGCCGTCTGCGACGAATCCTCCAGCAATCGGGCCAACAACGGGCCCTAGGATAGGCCCCATGGCCCAGATAGCCATGACACCGGCCCTCTTCTCCCGCGTGATCATGTCCGCGGCGGTACCGGACCCAATCGTCATCGGACAGCTTCCCGCGACGCCCGCCAGAAAGCGGAAGACAAACAGCTGCGGCAGAGTCTGGGCGACTGCGCAGGCGATGGTGAAAACCAGGAACACGACGTTGCAGACATGATACAGCGGAACCCGTCCGTACAGCTCGGACATAGGAGCAATGATCAAGGGTCCGACCATGTACCCTAGGATGAAAATCGACACGACAAACGAGCCGA
This sequence comes from Aspergillus sp. HF37, assembly GCA_003698115.1. Classification (NCBI taxonomy): domain Eukaryota; kingdom Fungi; phylum Ascomycota; class Eurotiomycetes; order Eurotiales; family Aspergillaceae; genus Aspergillus; species Aspergillus sp. HF37. Next base: position 12,444 of record RAQS01000245.1, on the reverse strand, counting down.
GCATTCTGTCATGGGAGTGAAACTCTGCCAGTACATCAGCCTGGGCGGGTGCAAACATCGACGACGACAAGGGTCTTTATGTCGATGCCGAACGTCTGTGGTCAGCTTGTCTTGCTTTGTGGAGATAGGTCGCTGTAGGACTGCTGAAAGGTAATCACCTACGTCAGGAAAGTATTGAACGCCATCCCGGTTAGCTGGCGGTATTTCTTGAAGCACGTCCAGTTGAACGGGTTGCGAGGGTCATTCGGCCCGTCCCAGTCGACGACATACGGATCAGTGCTCTGGGCGATGCCGGCCGAAGCCTCGATGTCGTTTTTATGGTTGCCATTGGTATCTCCCGGCGACTCGCTCCCTGGCCTGTGGTTTTTTACAGAACCAACTGGCATGGTCCTGCCGCTTTTGCAGGAAATACTCCGATATCAATCAACAAACGCGACCAATGAACAGACAAAAACAAAGCAAAAAGGACGGACCCAAAAGAAAAGCTTGGACATGTTACACTGCACTTAAAAATCGCACTGATTCTGCCGGAAAACGACTGTGTTTTATGCAGTTTATGTCGATCTGATGCACACACAGCAGTGTCCACCTGGGGCTTCGGAATATTCTCCGCTGTCTTGCTTGTTTCTCTATGTGCCGGATTCCGGCGACTTGGTTTAATGCTTGGATAGTTCTTTGGAGTATACAGAAAGATTGCCATAAAAATTGGTACTAAACCGGAGTATATGAAGTATTTACTGCTGGTATCAAAACATTCTGCCGTCCAGTCATATCATCAAAACATCCTACTTGGCCGTACCATTGGTCTCAGCTTTCTTTACAACAGTCCCATCCGGCTTCAGAGCCCCAGTCCGATCAATGAGCGCCCGCGCCCGGACGTAAGGATCCAATTTCCAGTAATTCAGCCGGAAGTCCTCGATTATCGCCTGTCGCCGAGACTTCAACTCTTCCACTGCCGCCTTGTCCTCCTTGCCCTTGGAGAACGTGGTGGCGGAGATCCAGGCGCCGGTGGCAGCGAGGATCCGGAGGCCAGTCATCAAACGCTCGAACATGAGACAGTCGCACGCCGACGTGTCTTGCATAACCGCGTTCTCGTCGTTCTCCGGCTCGACGTATTTATACTCCCAGTTCTCGTCGCCGGCGAGCTCCTTGGGGATCTGGTCGCGCGAGACGAACTTGTCTAGGTCGCTGACCGACCGGGTAAAGTGCACCTTGGAGGCGACGACCGGGTCCATCCAGCCATGGATGAGTTTCCAGATTCCTACGTGGCGTTGTTAGCATGTTACCGATGCAAGTAGGGGGGCTCAGGGCGCACCGGAGAAAATCCACGGCGCATTGTGGATGAGCAGCAACCCCAGCGACTCGGGATAATTTGCTTCAAAGCATTTGATGATGAATTTGACGGGTTGATATTCCTATTACAGCTGTCAGTGGGATTGCTAGCGCTAGCTTCTCAGCACCACAGGGAGGTCGTACCATGTTGGACAAGGAGAATCCCGTCATGTCGAAGACAACGGTCTGCAGAAGTCAGCCCGGCCACTCTCTATCCCACGGGACGAACGTACAGCAGTTTCCACCGGGGGGTCTAGAAGAAGCCGATTCGATTCGATGACATGGACGATGTACCGCTCCAGAGTCTCCTCGCTCTGAGCCCCAGGCTTGTGAATCTTGACTCTCACATAGTTCACCGGTCGTCCCTGTTTATCGAATCCATGGAGGAAGCTCTTCCCGGTCTTCAGCTGCTCGATGAAATCATGGCCGTCCTTCTTTTCTTTCGCAGAGCTCTTCGCGTTCCGCGACTGCTCTAGCGCATGTAGCTCTCCCTTGGGCACAATGTCGTCGTCGACTTCCATTTCCGTTCTCCACAGAATATTAGTGGTCAACATTGCGTACGCCTTTCCAACGTCCCACTTGCGCGCTCGCAAGAACCGGAGCAGCAAGCTGTCCGGATTCTCCTGTTTGATCATCTTCAGGACGGCGAAACACATCTCTCCGGGCGTCAACTTGGACAGAATGTTTTCCATAGACTTGATCTCCGAGTCGCGCACGCCCATCTTCCGGAGCTGCGCGAAGACGGCGGCAAAGTGCTCCGGGGAGACCTCTCGGGTGGCTATTTCGGATATGATGGTCCTTTTGGCCTCGTCGTTCATGAGAGACTCCATCTTGTCGAGCGACTTCTGCTCCTTGTTCTCCTCCCCATTCTGCTCCTTGTTCTCCCCGTTCTCCTCCCCGTTATTCGCTTCCTCCGCGGTGGCGCCGTTTGTCGGCTGCGCATTGGCGTTTTTCCCCTTCAGCGCGCCGACGACGGCGTCCACTGTCGGCTCGTTGATCTTGTCCAGCACCTCGAAGAGCTTGCTGGGCGGGCCCTCTGGGAGCTGGACGTCGTATACGGCCGACAGGACGGACGCTATGGAGTTAAAGAGGAGGATCCAGAGCTCGCGCAGTTTTTCATCCTGGGTAGCCGTGAGGTTATTGACGAATCCCGTCGGCGAGTCTTGCGTGATGGCCATGATGGGGGATCGTGGGGAGCGAAAGACAACTTGAGATATTCAACGTTCCTGGAGCATTTAAATGCGTTTCTCCCTATTTAACGCCGACCAGACATCCACATGAACGCGTGGGCAGGAAAGGATCTGGGGCTGCCTCGGCCGCCCCTCCTGGGCGACGTCACGGGCTACTAACGCCCGCTGGTCCTCGGCGGTTGGCCTCATGCCGGCAGATCACCCTATTAATTCGCACTAGACCCGTTGCTTTGTCTGGATCGGTTGCGTGGACGCGCCATAGCGAACGGGCCTCTGGGGTTGGGATCGTGGAGATCCCCTGGGTGTGCGGGGATGTTGATCTCCATAAGTTTGGACTTTCTGAAACGAGGTACACCACAGTACCGGGTTCCTGCTCGGCTCGGCTCTGGGCTAAGAAACTACCCCATATGAAATAGCAGAAAAAAAAAAAAAACTACTACTACTTGGAGCTGGCGTTCATTGAGGAGTTCCACAATCTCCCATGTAGTCGGCAGAGGGTTTTCGAGGGTGATAGTATTGCTAGGCTTAAGGATCCGGCTGATGGTGCCCTGGCGGAACCAGGACAGTGGGCGCGACATCTGCGAGGTTGCGATATGAGGTTGCAATAAAGCAAAGTGTAGAGATCCGGGTAACGTAGATACTAGTAGTAGTGTTCTCCTGACCTTCCTTACGCTTAGCCTTGCTCTTTCCTGCCTACACGGGCCATAATGCTAATGTCCAGTGAATGAAAGCAAACCAAGTGTTCTAGGTTCCGGCCCTATATTCGTCGACGAACTCGGAAAACCAACTCGCTGTACTACCAGCCATTGTCATCCACCCGCGGAAGCCACTCTCGCAATGCGCGTGGCGACACGGCAGTAGCACCGCCATGACTATCTAGATCAAAGAGAAACTCGTCGACTCCAACATTACCGTACTTTTTCGAATCAACCATAACCCAAGTCATGCACGACAAACCGAACGGCCCCGTTTGTGCCGGGAGCTGCGATGGACTCCGCATGATAGCCCGGAAGGAAATCTTCCCAGAGCCCTCCAGGCCAGTCGGATATAACCGCACGCTGGCCTGCGACGGATCCCCCAGTGCGAAAAGTACCGACATTGCCTCGACCATGTTTTTGGAGTCATTGATCCATTCCACAACCTTCAGCCCGGGCCCGTCATCTGTGGTGAGCGTGATGGACGAGTTCTTTCCATTATCGAGGGCATAGGTCCCGCCAAACCGGCGATCTGCTTCTTCCTTGGCTGCTAGCTCGAGTGCAGGGATTAGGGCATCCACGACCAGATTCGGCACTTCCACGGAAACGGGCAGGGTATTGTCTCCGGCCACCAGGACTACGAACCCAGCGTCGTGGTCTGGTGACAATGCGAACTTCGTTGAGTACGGCCCGATGTCGCCCCCCTTGGTGTACAGGTCCATGACGCGAGGGTGTGAGATCGAGAGGATTTCCCACGGAGCTCCGACGAAGTTCTTTATTTTTGAGGTATGCGCGGCAGGCTTCATCCACCGGCGTGTTGCTGCCGGAGAGAGAAGCGTGCTGTTTAGAATAGCACGGCCAAAGGTGGCCATGTCTCTCGCCGAAGAGTAAAGGCCACCTGCACTGTGAGATGTCAACTACTTCTGGCCGTATCCAAGAGGACCGCTTAAACTCACGGCGTTTCATCGCCTAGGTCAAGATTCCAAAACATGGCGGCCCCGTCTGGTATAACGCCATACTCGTCCTTGGGGGCGCTGAAGCTGGATCGGGCCAAATCCAGCTGGTTGAGGAGGTCGTCCTGAAGCAGCTCCTGATATGTTTTGTTTGTCATTTCTTCCAGGACATATCCAAGGAGCTGGAACGCTGCATTAGAGTAGATTGGAGTCGATGCAGTCGGGACAACAGGATGGCTCTTCAGCATCCCATCGAGGAAGGCTGAAGCATTCAACATTGAGGTTAGCAAGAGCATTCCTTTTAAGCCTCGCCGTTTGCATACCTGATCTATTGCATGCCTGCAACGGACCACACGGCGGGATCTCGGTTTCTGGCAGTGAAGGAAACCCGAGTTGTTTCATTTTGGCTGGCTTGAACGCTAGGTCCATTATACCATCTGAAAGTCCATCAGCCGCAATGTTTTCTGGGGCCTTGTTTCGGCAGTCGGATCCTACAGTCTCGAGTAATTCCGGCCAGATGACTTGCGAGCTCTCCAATCGTCACTTCATCCCAGTTCACGGTGTCCACACCGTCCGCTCTTGCGGCGGTATTGTGCCTGGGCTCTCCAGAAGCATGTTGCAGCTCCGGAATATACTTCACAACCGGATCCCGGAGTACAGCATCGCCCATCTCGAGCTCTCCAATCGTCACTTCATCCCAGTTCACGGTGTTCACACCGTCCGCTCTTGCGGCGGTATTGTACCTGAGCTCTCCAGAAGCATGTCGCAGCTCCGGAATATACTTCACAACCGGATCCCGGAGTACAGCATCGCCCATCTCGATCAGCAGAAGCAGCATGGTCCACACCTTGGAACAGCTTCCAATGCGAAACACCGTGTCCTGGTCTACCTCACGTACGCCTTTTGTGGCATTCCGAATGGACGGTGCCGTGTGCGAGAAGTGGAACAGGTCGGAGTCTCCGGCTGAGAACACCTGCAGCGATACCGCGGTGTTGTTCAGATTGATACCGGAGCTTCTGAGCGCTTCGCTCACGTTCCCAATCGCCTTGGAGATACCATGCTTCACTCTCGCGGATGTCGAGTTGCCAGGCTGAAGCTTTGGAGCCGGGAATACCGGCCCCAGCAGCGGACAGTAGTCCGTGTATTCGGCTCTGCCAATAACAGACAAAGACAGGAGTACCAACCAAACACAGTGCATCCTCACTCCCTAAACAACTCTGACAGACTCGAGTTGGTCCAGCAAGAGCACATCTGCGGCCCTAGATACCCTCTGGCGCGTGTTCACGCTGTTTGTCCTGCATGCCGTACGTGGAATGCCGCTATTGGCTCGTCGCGAGATGCCCAATGACGGTACCCCTCACTTTTTCATTCCCAACCGGCTTTGTCAGGGGCGGATCTGCCAATCTTAGTTGCTATCGTTACACGAACTTGCTAGCATCAATGTCGCGGTGGCTGGCTGGCGGTGAGGCAGATCGGAACTTCCCGGTCCATGATGTAGTACAGAGTATACCCCTGGTGTTTCACGATACTGCAGCGTACTCAGCAAACCTATATAGGGGAAGGTACTGATAGGTGCACTCGCTAGCGACCGCAGTTTTGACTCATTAGCCGAGGAGCTACTACTGTACTGACCGGGTATTCGTTTTGAGCCAGTATATCAGTCAATGCCTAAATCAGTCCGATTGTCTACAAGAGACAGACACATGCAAAGACGTACTAGGCTACTGGCTGATGGATAGAAAATATGACGCGGGGCTATACGACCATTTGGAGGGGCGCGGTGCAGCCTCCAATTAGCCCTAATACTTCGTCACTTGCAGGGTTACAGCGAACCATCAACAATACAATGTGATTCATACGCATCTGCATCTCGGTCCTCGATACGGTTCGCGGCAAGTCAACTCATCATAGGGCTCAATGGCTCCACGTCGTCACGAACTTGACAGCCACCAAGCATTGCGATCCCGACTAGGGTGTATAGGGTGGTTAGGGTTAGGCTCATCCACGCCGAGGATCCTGACAATATATGCGCATGGAGACTGCGGCGGTTGATGGATTTGTGGCCTTGGATATGACCCGGACGATACCATGAAGTCCGGCGAGCTATAAATATTTTCATTGTCGTGTGCTGGATTGGGGCACATACGAACAACCAAGTTCCACAGCTGAAGTCCAATAAAGCAGACACGACACGCTGTATCCAAGAAAACAGGGCTAGAACAACCTAGAATTGCAGAATATTAATACAAGTTTTGCGCCAGTCAACCAAATCAGCATTATCATCGTGATTTGGCCCACCTCACCATCCATTATACACATAAAGCCATAATAACGTCTTCTCTCGTGCCCTAGAAGTGGGGGTAGCACCAGAGTCAGTAGAGCGATTCCCAGCTTCCAAATCCGCCGGGTCCTCATCAATCGATCCGACCGCAAAGCACCGAGTCGAGACCGTCGATTTCGCGTACTGCAGACGTTCGTCGACAGTCACAAACGTAGGCGGCTTTCGAGGTAGAAGGACGACTTGGCGAATGGCATGGTCAGGACGGTCACTGTGCTGATGAAGAAGGCAGCCACAGCTACTTCGCCCGTGACAGACCTGATGCTGGGTTTCCTTATTCCCAGGCCAGGCTACTGCTGCTATCACCACGTGAATTGGCGCACCCGGGACTGTCCAACATCTCCCATTCGCGACGGGATACACGGTGGCTGGCCGCGATGGCAGTCATTCGCGGACTCGATGGTTTTCTGGAATTCCCCTGCGCCCCAGCCTTATTGACATGGACGGAACGGGTGTCAATAACGGGTTTCTTTTTCGGGTCGTAGCAGTCCTCCTGGGTCCAGATGGAAGCGCGGAACCAGGCCGGGCCTGGATATGGCAGAATGTAGTCCAGCTGCTTTTTGGCTCGAATTCTGTGTAAAAATAGCCAGGGTTGATCATAAAACGTGTTTGGGGAAGGGGAAGTGAGGCTAAAACATAGTCGGTCTTAGCGCCGCCAACTCCATTTCCTCTGAATATCCCACCATGCCCGATCCCCCAAGAGGCGCCCACTCTAGCATCCACGACTTCCTCAAGCCTCTCGCAGTCGATAATGAAACTCTGTATTTCCTGGCACACCGTCTCTCCGTCACTTACCGCCAGCTGGCTGCGTCCTCGTTCGACCAGTTCTTCCCTACCGCGGTGACCCGCCTTCCCACAGGCCACGAAACAGGGCACTACCTAGCCGTTTATGTCGGCCTGTACTACGTCCATGTCGCCTTCATCGACCTACTGGGCCAGCCGGCGGGGAGGCACAGGTCCCCGGAGAGGCAGTCCGTCAGACGGACTCTGGAGAAGGCATGGCCGATGAGCGAGCAACTGAGACGCAACAGCGCTCCTTCATTCTTCGCCTGGATTGGCGACTGCATCGCCGAGGTTGTTGCGGACAGCCTAACCCCGTCGTCGAGAGACGATGCGCCAGCCGAGATCACCATGGGAATTTCATTCTGCTTCCCGCTTATGTGCGTCTGTTCGCACTAGTGCAGAGGGCTACTACTAACCAACGCCAGGCAAAAATCCCTCGACGAGGCCATTCTGATGCCGACCGGTAAAGGCTTTGGCTTGAGCTCCGACCTGAATCTGCGCCAGGCATTGCTTGATGGCTATGAATGCCATACCCGTCGCAATGACGACGACGGCGACGGCGACGGCGACAATTCCAAGCCAATCCCCGCCAAACGACAGCGGCGGGATGCGCTGCCAAAGCTGGAGATTGCGGCCATGACCAACGACACCGTCGCGACTCTGGCCTCTCTGGCGTATTCCATCCGCTCGCTGCCCAACTCGCGCGTCGTCATGAGCCTTGTCATCGGCGCTGGCTGCAACGCTACCGTCTCCATGAGGTTGGCGGACCTGCACGAGTCGAAAACGAGGCATATTCTGGCCAAAGACGCCGACGCGCGCGAGACCCTGGTCTGCACCGAGTGGACGCTGCATGGCGCGACTCCGCCCCTTCGAGAGACGGGCATCATAACTGAGTGGGATGCTTTTCTGGATATGCATAGCAAAAAGCCGGGGTTCCAGTCGTTCGAGTATATGACGGGTGGGCGGTATGTCGGCGAGCTTGTCCGGATTATCTGCTACGACTACTTCCACCGAGTATTGGAAATACCGCAGTCTGAATTGCCGTCGAAGCTGGTCGAGGAGTATTGCCTATCTACAGACCTTCTTTCATTTACCGTCGCTCCCAGTCGCTCAGACCAAGACCTAGCCAACCACCTATCTCAACAACTCCCACCGCCGCCATCCAGCAGCTGGAAATGGACGCCGTCGTCCGCTGGCCATCTCCGGATCATTGCGGCCGCAGTGCAAACCCGCGCAGCTGCCCTGGTGGCCGCTTCGACTATTGGTCTTCTAGCCTGCACAGACGAGATCCGCCTCCAGGATCCTGAATCCTTCCGAAACGAGACCTCGGAGCCCCAGACCGCCAACCAAGAAAGCAAACCGGACACTGCCATCTTCCATAGGCCAGACTGGCGGAATGGCCCGGAGGAGCTGGTCGTCGCCGTCTCCGGCGGAGTGATCCAGCATTACCCGAACTACAAGGAGACTGTGCAGAGATACATCGACCGGCTTCTCATACGCGGCGAACCGCAGGATGGGGGGAAGAGCGTCTTCCTTCGAGAAGCTGATGATGGAGGGATTATCGGTGTGGGCGTTCTGGCGGGCACTGTGGCAGGCAAGATCGAGGGGATTGTTGTTTCGAGTTTAGAAAAGGAGGGGAATCGAACGCCTCTGCGGGAGTGAATTGGTGCTGGACACTGATTCGGCCTTTGCATGAAATTCTGGCCTTTGGTCATCGAACCAACTCGTGTCGTGTCAAGATGCATTTGCCCTAGCCACTGCCTTGTTTGCGTGGAATGTCATGTCCTAAAGACACTGTACGAATATTACGACACCTTGGATATTAGACGGAGTGACTAGGGGAATCTCTAGTAGCCCAGCCACATTGTCATGGCACTGTTGTCCCAGGTAGGGCTTGGCTATTCCCTTGAATTGATGGCGATGGAATCACTGAAATCGGAGGCATAGTCACAAGCTATGCTAGGAAGAAGGCTGGCTAGATTTAGCCGTTCGTCGACCTTTCTGGGTGTTAGTATAACATTAGAGCATCGTCAATGAATCTTAGCCTTGCGCATATAGACCCTAGGGCCAAAATGCCAGAGCGTTCGGTGTTTGAAAGATCGTAGTATCGCGGCAAGCAATGTGATGCTTTCTCATAGCCCAATGCCGATCATAGATCGTGGCTTCGCGAATAATCGGTTGCATACCATCTTCACTTTCGCTGCTAGGCACTTTTCTGATAATCTTCCCGTCTAGGAGATAGACCTCAGCATAGATTCCGATGATCAAGAGCTTCTGATTGCTCGGGCGTTGGATGGCTTGTCGAACGATAATATTGTTTGAAGTATCTGTGGAAGATGGACCATTGGTCTCCTCTTACTATCTTCTTGCTTCATTTTTGTGGTTAGAAATCCTATAGCTACTTCGCTTGCAACAAGGTCAACCCTGGAGCAGCATGCTGTTTTTTGATATATGAGCAAGCATATCGAATGCATTATCGATTATGATGGGAGAGTCGTATATACAGTCATCAAGCCAACAACCCAACAGAGGGAATCCAGACAAACCTGCGCCATCCAGAATGCAATATACAAAACAGCAAAAGGGACATAATCCCGCCCGCTACTCACCAGCCTGCTTCGCCTCCTCCTGCTGCGGCTTCTCATAAAGCGACTGGTGCTTCTTCTTCAACCTCGACTCCTCCGACGCAACCATATCCTTCCAAATCTCCCCGGACCCCTCCTCCTTCTCCGCCGCCTGCTTCGCCGCCTCCTTCTCCCTCCGCGCACTCTCCAGAATACCGCGCCCCTTCCTCTGATCCGAGATCTCAAACCCGGCCGACGCACACAGCACCGCCAGCGTCAGGCCCTGCGCATACACACGCGCCTGCACGATCTTCTGCTGGCCCGACAGATACGGGTTGCGGCCGACCAGCATAAACGAGCCGATCATGCTCGCTACCCAGGTCGCCCCGATGATCTTGTACTTCTCCTGCTTGGCGTATGCGAGCGCGCGGTCCGTCAGGCTGAGCTGCGACATCCCCGCGCTGTGCAGCCGCGACTCCCGCTCCTCGTACCACTTGCGGTCCTGGTTGCGCTGGACCTCGAAGTCGCGCGACGCGTGGTCCGCCGCGATGATTCCCACAAATGTCCCCGACGACGTCACCAGGAAGGACTTCATCGGTAGCGTCAGGTTCCGCATCGTCGGGTAGCGTCGTGCGGCGAGCATCATGCCTGCGGTGCCGCCGACTAGGCCGAGTGTTGTGCCTACCGCGCCGCCTTGGACGACGGAGCTGCGTGGTGGCTGTTAGTTGGGTTGAGAGAGTGGGCGGATGGGTTTCGGGGAGGTACCGGTAGTGGGCTTGTTCTTCTTCTTTCGTGAGAATCTTCATGGTGTGTGTGTGTTGTAGCGTAGATGGGGTTGTAGAAGGTAGAAGGCGGATGGATATATACGTAAATCGTTCACCGCTCGGGCCGTTGTTGCCCCAAAGTCGAAAGTCGCCGAGCTTGACGTATGTGGAATTCGGGCGCCACTGGCTGCTGCAACGAGTATTTTTGTTCAATCAGAGGCAGAACCAGAAAACGACGCCCTACAAAGAAACAAGCACGAGCGTGAAGATTATTCTCTTCGGCACTTGACCAATCTACCCGCAGGCATCTTTGTAGGGGCCGGCTAGGGCTCTCGGATCCCGTGCCGTTCCCGGAAAAAACTCGCTACTCTCGGCCGAAGTCATCTATGACCCAGTATCAAGTTGATGCATTCTTAGAAGTGAGACATAAAACCCAGCGCCGTCCAAATAGTAGTCCATCAAGCCCATGAAAGCAAAGTGCCAAACCAGCAGCTACTTCCGACCCCCCTTCGAAGCCCCGACCTGTCGTGCCCGCATCTTTCGGAATCGATCCTCTCCGCTGGCTCCCAGAGGTCGCGCGAACTTGCTCTCCTGCACCATCGTCGGCCGCGGCACGACCGTGTAGCTCTTGTGGACAGTGTCCGGCCGAGCGCGGTTCGCAAGACGAGGCGGCAGAAGCTCTCGCGCGCGCACTTCGGCAGCAGTGGCCTCGGCGGAAGGAAGACTTGCCTGGATTTTGCTGCGCGGGTTAGCAGTGCATCATCCAACGATTCGGACAGGGCAGCATACCTAGGATCGTACGCAACCTCCTCGTACACCCTCTTCGAGTAATCGTCGCTCCGCTGCAGGATAGGCCGAGTCCATTCGGCAAGCAGCCGCTCGGCCATCCGCTTGATGCCCGGTTCCACCCGCTTGACCTTGGTATAGAAGACAATCACCTTCCCAATCCCGCTGGCGACCAGCGTCTCCTTGTTGATGGGTAGTTTAGCCAGCGCGGTCATCAGGTCCCGCTGGATATTGTAGGCCGGGAGGGACCCGTCGTCCAGGGGCTCGAGGAAGAACTTGACGGCTTCCAGGAGATTGATTTCCGGATCCACCAGACTGCTGGTGTATTGGTTGCGATTCAGCAAGGACACCACCTCCGGGAGCATCTTGAGCTTATGCATGGCCGGCTTGCCTTCTCGGCGGCTGATCGCATCCATTTGCGCCGCGCTGGTCATCTGTTTGCGCATATCCTCGATCTCCGCATCGGCCATCTGCTCCAGATCCTGTAGTAGCTGTCAGTCCCGATACCAGCCCATAAAAAAGAACCAGACATACAATCCCATCCGCCTTGCGAGCCCGTCTCTTAGTCGGTTTCTTCAGAGCATCATCCATAATCCGATCCAACGCCCGGCGACGTCCTGTTCACCTTCAATCAGCACACCTCCAACAAAACAGGAACACACACAAAAGACATACGCGTAGCAGGATCAAGCGTCTGGTCATCCTCCGGAGTAGCCTCCCTCCTCTTCCGCTCCTTCCTCCGCACAGGCTCCCGCTCCCCGCCCTCCTCGAGCTCCTTCATCCGCCGTGTCTTCTTCTCGCGCCGGCCCTCCTTCTTCCGCCTCGGCCGGTCCCCCTCGTCTCCATCATCGCCCCTCTTGCGCTTATGCCGCCCGACCAGCTTCAGGTTCTCCTCGTCGATCGCCAGCTGCGGCCGCTCTTCCTCGACATCGATGTTGGCCGGGTCGAAGTCCTCGAACTGCGCCTCGTCGACTTCCGACAGGACCGAATCGTCGTCCGACAAACCGCCGCCTAGATCGTCTCTCTCGTCTGAGACTGC